>JASKGO010004939.1:0-53720 GCA_030556065.1 Holobus sp. GC000080
ATCCTCTGTTATAATAATATGAAAATATTTAATTTACGATTTTTTATAAAATCAATTTCATTTATGGAAAAATTAGAAAAATTAATGGCAAATAAATGATTTGAAAAATTCAAAAATTAGATAATTGTTGAAGTGCAAGAAAGTTAAAACTTTGATGCGGTTAGAGGAGCAATAGTGCGAATGCTCGTGAAATATTAGCCGAGAGGAACAAAGCGCAGAATTTTCGGTCGAATGAAGGAAAATCACTTTCTCTAATCGCACTTCCTTTATCTCTCTAATATTCGAGTTCAACGAGCGCATAGAGAGCCGTACGAATATACATGAAGAGGAAACTTTACAGACAAGGGTGCGATAATAGTTCACACACAAACACACTCGACTGCGAGTTTTTGCAATTTCCAAAAAGGGCTCGTTATACATCCCCGAAGCATCTTATCTTTAATTGCGCATCGTTTCCTCACTCAAAGCGATTCGACGAAATCACCACTACAGTCAATATCGATTAAAGCCATCGATCTAT
Source organism: Holobus sp. GC000080 (assembly GCA_030556065.1). NCBI lineage: Eukaryota > Metazoa > Arthropoda > Insecta > Coleoptera > Staphylinidae > Holobus > Holobus sp. GC000080. The sequence continues at coordinate 521 of JASKGO010004939.1, forward strand.
ACGCTTAACCCGTAGATTTCGAGGCTTCTCGCAGGCCCAATATATTTCGAAAGGTCACAACACAACGCAACGCAACACATCGGCGTCTCAACAATTTTCATGACTGTAAGTATATCGTATTAATGTATTCCGCAGAAGGATTTCACGTGCACGCCATTAGACGTCCGGTCGTTGATTAACGAGAGACCACATATCATGGCACCTTAACACGCGCCCGCTATTAAGACCGCCCCCGACGGTGTAAATAATTTTTAATTTCTACTTTTGGCGAAACATCGCCTCGGGCAACGGCGACGTGGCCGCCGAGCGTTACGTCTCTCGTGGAAATTTATGCAAATCGATGCGCTCAACCGCCCCCAAGAGATCGCAATAAGTTTCCAACGCTTATATTCTTTGCATGCACCAAGTGCTCACAATATACAGTATACGTACGATATAGTGTATAGTTTTATTCTTCTTATTATTATTATTTTAATTTATAACGCTTCGTAATTATGCCGCATAGTGTACGGTTAACCAATCGATACACTCGGCACGATTAAGCAAACAACTAGCTTATCGTTCCCAAATGATAACGTTTCGAAAATTGCGTAATTAATGCCGACCAACGCCTACAATTTCTTTATTAATAGCTGGAATTTTCACTTGAGTCCTTTAATTTTAATAATTTATATTTTTTTTTTATCAAGCAACAATATTTTTTTATTTATTATAAATTGTGTTAAATGTAGGTCACATTGATACAAAGAAAATTAAAAACAAACTTACCACTAAAGCAGCATTAAAAAACAGAAATATGTATCGCACTACTGATATACGATCGCTGTACATTTTTACATCCCTTGGAATCAACATTTGGTTTTGTGGATAACTCATTTTGGCTTCTTTTCTTTTTAGAATTTAAGTTTAAACACTGCTTTTTGTAAAAAAAAAAATAAATGAAATGCTGGAAATGCGCGTTTGGGAAACTTGCAAAACACTGAGCAATGCTTGGTGCTCTTAACACTGATAACGTTTATCTAATCTATATCTTTACCTGTTCATGATGTGTTACATGATCTCATTAAAGGTATTTGCTCTGACTCATATCTGTGAATACCAAATATGTACAAATACCTAACACATCAAACATCCTTTTTGGACCAAATAATAAAAATAAAATAAAAAGTAAAAACAAAATTTACACGGAAAGTTTGTGTAAATGTTTCAAAACGGCATTAAAGTGAAACTTAACAAATGTTGTTTAAAAGTGATATGCGAGTGGAATATCAAAGTGAAACATGCAAAAAGTCTGTCGGCCAGTGCTACCAAGGAAGGTTTACGTGCCTACGTAGCACCCTAGTCCGCATAAAAAAATCAAATATATTTTATTCCCGAAAGCTGCCCGGATAAATCACTCCTAATGTATAGATTTATAAATAAATGTATGAATTTCCACAAGTCCAAGGGGAATATTCGACGAACAGACACACCAACAAACACACACACACACACAGAGAAAAGTACGCACAATGGTTGTGTCACCAGTGGTTTGTTCCCCGTTCGCAGAATATAATATATTTCTGAATGAATTTCCACAAAATTATAATAAAATTTATTAAATTGGCCATCGATGGAAACTGTGCCCGTTATAAACATAAATATTAATGGCGGTGTTTTCCTTTCCTCGGAAAATATTTCTCTCTATTGATTTGTCGACCTTTGTTAGTTCTAAATGGAAATATGCTTTCTGTAGATTGTTATTGGCATACGAAGAAAATTATTATAACATTGCCTCTTCGAAGCGATTCATAGTTTTAAGTGGATCAATCCTTTAAATGGACGATAAAATAAAATGCATTCGCTATGGAAATTTGTGTCCTCAATGCTGTTCCAAATAGCCCTTTAAACTAACTCGCTTCGTTATACGTTTGTCCACCTCAATTGATTCAATTTTAAACTTTTTTTTTCTGCATGGAAAATAGAATTTCACTATAAAATTTGCGTTTATTTTACGCTTTAATGTTTTTTGTTAGCATAACTTTATGACAAGCAAGGAAATGCTTTATAATTTTAATCAGTAGTAAAGTTTACTAGAATTATTTTAATAAAAAAGTTTATTCATCAAAATTATTTTATTTTTAAATCTAAAATTACATCATTGCTTTTTTCATTTGTTTAGATTTTATGCAAAAAGTGGATGCAGATTTAATTAAATATATATTTCAATAAAATTTATATTATAGCGCTCCGGATAAAACAATTTTTGCAATTTGCAATAACAGAAAAATATAGTTAATTGAAAAAGCAAATCATCAATCAATTAGTAATAAAATTTACTGAAATATTATTCTGTTTAGGTAATATAAAATATAATAAAGCCCTGGCAATTATGGGGATGAGTAATAAAAATCGTAAAATATAATATTAATCAATAGTAATTTTGGTTATTTCCCTCTATAAACCAATGTAAAAAATTATAAAGAACAATGTAAATGTTAAAGGCATAATTTCGATTTGCATTAAGCCGTAATAACAATTTATTAAAATAATCGTCGTCATCGAAAACTGCCCTGTGTAATAAAAACAAATTTTCCCAATAAAAAAAGAACACAAACGCAGACCGACCCATGAAGTAAAAGCCACAGCTATTATTGTCCGTATTTACGGCTGACTACTGTGATAAGCAATAACAATAAATTATCGTTACATCAGAATACAGCACACTTAAATCGATAAAAAATAATTTAATGGTTTAAGTTTGCCGACACGTATACACTTTACGCTTTATACATTATATATTTTTTATATATATATTTATTTTGCGCCGCCTCATGACTGCGTACGTCATAATTTAAAAATGACCCGAGGCACCATTTGTCAACATTTTCCAGGGTCCCGTTTTCGCATCGCGAACGAGCGAGCGAGACGAAGAGCGAGGAGCGCGAGCATTGAGAGAGCAAAAAGTGCCACAATTATTTTTCATTTCCGTGGAATTATTGATTACGTGCTTTTTCCGCGAGCAATTTTATTAATGATTACACGAAACAGCTTAAAACCAGATTGATGATTGCGAATATCTTCGCGGCAAATAAATTTTAATTCCGCCGGTTTCTGAACGGTTTTTTTTTTTTTTTTTGGGTACCTTTTTCTCCTTTGGATAATCCGTATCGGATACATAAAGACGCCGTAACGTTTTTATGATGTTATTAGTATATTTCAGAGAGGAAAATGCAGTTTTCCTTAGGAAAATCTTATTTGAATTTTCACACAGTGTGGACTATATCCCCAAAGAGGCAAAATGTATGGCGCTGTTCAAATAAAATAGAAGAAAAAACTCTCTACAGTGTATAATAAATTAACGTTTGTAAAATTGTAAAAAATAATGTTTTTGAAGGCTCTGCAGAATAAAAAAAGAAACATATCAAAACTGATATTATGTATAGATCGATAGAAAAGGTCAGAAGATGAAATGCAAGTCGAGAGAAAGAGAGAATTGAAGAGGACTTTTTGCTTTTGCTTCACTGATAGAAAATCCAGAGAAAATTTAATAACTTCTCTGGAGATAACGTACGTATCACATAAATCTGATAAGTAATCAATGAAAATTGCACCCCAGGAGAGTAACTTCGTCTCTCTATTTCTCATGTAACGTACCCACACCATTCATGCACTTATTATATCTATATGTATTTACTAGTTTGGGGTGGAAAGCAAGCAATTTTCTCTCTTGCAGCTAGTCTAGTCTGCAAGAAGCATCTTCTTAAAGCCATATTCTACGGCTCTGAGCCCTTTCCTCAACACATCCGTATACTCTCTCTTACACACACACACAAACACCACACTTATCCGCCAGCCATTTATATTTCATCAAGGATTACGTTTCGAATTTTTTCCTCATTTATTCCAGACCGGGATAATCGCGACTATGGATTCGATATTTGTCGAAAAAGTTACTGCTAATAGAATTTCTTCTCCTTTTGCTCTCCTTATATTTTCAACTGATTTATTTCTCCCGTGGGAGGTTTCCAAAAATTTTGCAGATTTAAGGTACAAAACATGGTTTTATAATATTTCTAGGCCCAGTGTGGCATGCAAAATTAATCTTTTTATTTATTTCATGACTTTAAGGATAGGCAGTTAAGTTTATTTATAATTGTATAGTTGCAATTAGTTTTAGTTGATTAAACTTACTTTTTATTTATTGAAAACTAAAAGAAATTATAATTGCTTAAAATATCTATTGATTTATGCGTAAGTTAATTTAATTTAATTATTGATTACTTTTTTATGATTTCATTGCTTAAAATATGTTTGTTTTAATTTTAGAAAGTCCTTTAGGGTTTTTGTTACTAATTAAAAAAAAGTCTCTCAAGAAAATCGTTAAAAAACTTTTGATTCTAATTAAGTTAAGATATAGCTGTATTTTAAGTTGTAAATTTCAAGTCTTATAATACTTATTATTTGGTTTATTTTTAGTTAGTTAGTAATTGCGAATTTGAATTATTGGTTTTACAATTTAAATTGATTTATGCAGCAAGTTATCCTATATTTCCTTTTAATTTTATAGTTCATCTTCAAGAAAATCAATCATTAGGGAGCTAATATTAAAAGAATAATATTTTAAGCAATAAAATCAACGAAAAATGGTTTAAGGACTGAATGCTGATTATTAAGATGTAAATTAACAACTATTTTGATCAATTTTCCTTAAAATTAATAAATGGAAGAAAGATAATATTTCTTAAATAGAATTTATATTTTTAGTGATTCAACAAAAATAAATTTAAAAAATGCTTATATTTTTTAATTTTTATGAATTTTTTAGTTAGTTAGTTGTATCTTTAACTTTCAATCATATGATACGGGGTGAAGGCGCCGGGCAATAAGAACTAAGATCGAATCATTGAAAATTATTTACTTGATATGAGTTGTTATTAATAAATTACCATCAAATAAATAAATAATTTAAGATATATTGTAATCAATTTTAATTATAATTTTACAAAATGCGATTGTTTTCAGTTTAAAATTTGTAACTATTATCAGGCTTTATTAAGATTTAATAATCATACCATATTACTTCTAATAATAGTTGCCATCAAAATATACGTTTAAAATAAAAAATCTAAATCACATCATAATTGAAATAAGCCTTTAAAATAAAAATAAAATTAAAATTGATTTATTTTTGTACTATAATTAAGTTTTATTTATCTTTAATACTGTTTTTCACAAAATTAATAAATTAAACATAATTAAATCTATATTGCATTGGTAAAATTTTATTCCAATTATATATAAAAAAATATATTCCTGAAATAAATTTAATATAAATATAAAAAATGCATCAAAATGCATTGTCCAGAAAAGGAAATTTGAATTATCGGTTGAATAAAATTCAATACTCCAGTATCCGGCTCAAATTCACTATACTTTGCACAAACAATTTGTATTATTCAATTTTAAATATGAATGAGATTTATTTATTATGTTTTCAATTGTATTTAACATAATTAATTCATTAAAACAAAACATAATAATTTTAAAAACTAGAAATTTGTTCTATTCACGCCGAAAAAAGGTGGATTAATTAATTAAACAATCCCCACGTATATTTAAATGACAAACAACAACAAAAAATCATGCAAAATTAAAATAACTAATAGCTAACACGGGTTCGTGGCCGTAGAAGTTTCAAACACGCTTTTTCCTAACCGGAAATATGAAAAAACGAGTTCTATTTGGCTATTCGTTAACGTGGAAAATGGTGTGTGGACTATACGTAGTTCCGTTCTAATTAAAAGTGCAGAGCCTGTGTATAAAAGAACGGCTCGTAATTATTTTAGTCCTGCAGGGAATGTACACTTTCGCGGCGCGTTCTAATAAGGATAATAACTATTATTTCGTCGGAAGAAAACAAAACACAATAGAATATAAAAAAATAAAAATAAAACTGCGCAATGAGGATAAAACCGTTACGTAACCCGCAGAATTAGCGGCGAATATTTAATTCCGTATTGGATAATTGGCAAACTGATTCGCATTTTCTGATTAAAACGTCATTAGCAGGGAAAATTTGCCAATCGAAAGGACTGTCGGTTGTTTTGCTCTCGCAAAAGGGCGCGCTCAATATGCATGTAATCCTTTAATGTGAGCCCGCACAGCCAAAAGTTGTTTTCCACTGATTTATTATGATAAAACTTTTAATTAAAATTGAAACGATTCAAAGTTGCAAATTTTTGTTTTGTGCGTGTGTGTAGTGAGTGGCCAGTGGGTTTAATATAGCGAAAGTGCGAGTCCCGAAAACACGTAGTAATACGTCATAGACGTCTACATACTACTCTATAGAGGAAGAGAGGGAATCGTGACGGGGATGTGCGGGATATATATTCAGGGTGCATTTTGGCGGAAGTTATTTCAAAGGGTCCCAACAGGCACTAAAAGAACGAACGTTATTTGCCATGATATCTGTATATCTAGATAAAGGTTCCCGCATACTATAAATACCTGCTTTGGAACTTCATTCGATGACTGCCATTGCGCAAACGATATGAATTTCGATTTCTACGCTCTCTACCCCTAATTTTGTTTCCACTCTATTTTCACAAACAGCTAACTATTAACTACACCAACACGTTTCAGCAAAGAGAATATCGAAAAGAAAATTCTAGCCTAAGGAAACATTTCTAGGAGTGCATAAAAAAATCTAAATATCTACCATTTATTTTCGCACTTTTTCCGCTTTTCCCTTTATTTCCAGCAGGCGAGAAACAGAAAAAAAAGGGACAAAATATCGATTTAGTTGTAAAAGGCACATGTGTATGCTCGGCACCTTTTCCGATGGCTTTTCATCTGTGTGCATCATGCAAAGTGTTCGTCGAAAATGCTCAGTTTTCCTTAGTTACGAAAGCCGAGTCGGGAATATAAGCTAAAGAAGCGAACGACGTGATAAAAAGTCAATATTCGCAGAATGAAAACAAATAATACAACAGGCATTGGCAAGAAAAGCCAAATCAACTCTCTCGTGCAATTTCACTTCTTATTACTTTTCCATTACGGTCGGACAAACATATTTTTTATTTTAATAAATTAATCTCAAATGCAGACATATGTATGAAACTGAAAATTAATTTCGATGTTTGCACGCACCGATTTTATGGATCAATAATAAATATGCTTACATTTGTATGCACTGATTACTTCCAGGAAAATGTAACACGTAAGACAAGTAAAAATACTTCGAAGATTGTATTTTATTTGCATTGCCCAGAATATTTAATATTTCAAAATATTTTACTGAAAAACAAATTATAGAAATGAATATTAATTTTTAATAGGGGTTTTAATTAATTTTTCATTTAATTATTATATACATTTTATATCTTAAAAAAGGAAGGAAAACTTTCAAATTAACATTGTTTAAATGAATATTTCAATTTAGTTCTATTAAAAGATTTGTTTTTTATAATTCTTTAATAAATTTCAATAATTTTTTACTAATGTTAATGTTATAAATGTAATAAATTTAGAAATACTTTATTTAATAATTAGGTAAACTTAATGATTAGGAAAAATAAAAAAATATAATATTTACAATCTATTTTATTTTTGATTGACGATTAGAATCTTTTTACATAAAAAAATGATTACCGGCGAGAAATAACCTAAACTCGAAATTAATTTTACAAAAATTATGATCTAATATTTGTAGTTCATACAAATGTTGTGGCGAATAAAGATGCGAAGTGTAATATATACAAAGGATGACGCTTTCAGAAAAGATCATTTTTCAGGATCAGCAGAGAGCGAAAGAGCGAAAAAAATGTAGGCGGTAAAAGATAAAGAAACCGAAGAGTGAAAAGCAGGGCAAACGAAACAGAAAAAAAAGAAGAAGAAAATAGAGAAAGAAGAAATAAAATGTGGTGGAAACGAAAGAGAAGAAGAAAAAGAAGTAAATCGGATTTGTTATTGCACGCAGACATTTAAAATTTAGCCCACGTAGGGAAAGGGCGGATAGGGAGCCGGAAAGAATCCGGGGAAGGCGGCGGCTGTATGCGGCACTGGCACGGAAGCGGTCATGTAAGTGGTGACCACAGTGGGCACGACCTTAGTGGAAAAGATAGTGGTGTAGGCAGTCTTGGCTCCGAACGTGAGCTTCAATATCTTGCTGTCGGTTTGCGTGAGCATCGTCGTCTGCAGGATGGGCGAGGAGGTCACCGCGAATTGGGGCTGTTGCTGTGGGAATAGAGGATTGACCGGCACCGGCGGCGGAATAGGCAGAGCAGGGACCGTGCTCGTTACCAACTCGTAATCCGTCTTGGTAACCGTCCCGAGGACCTTCGTGAGAGTGCTCAAGATTGTGTTTGCACCGTTAATTATCGGAATTACATGCGACCCGTAGAGAGTTTCCACTTTGACTACGGGTTTATTGACGCTAATAACTTGTCCTTGGGCTGCGGCCGGATTCAGGAGTCGCAACAAGGCTAATTGCTGCAATTGTTCCGCACTCAAGGCCGGAGTGACGGGCTGTTCCGTCGGTTTCGGCGTCGTAGGCACTAGAAGCGGCGTCTTTTTCGGCCCCTCCGGTATCTTGGATTTATCAACCGAAGAAAGATCAAAGTCCGAGCCGATATTGGCCAGATCCAAGTCGCCGGGCAGAACGAGCTTTGTATGCACATTGCCCTCGTCCTGGTCGTTGGCGTCGCCGAAATCCAACTCGAGATGCAACTCGGATCCCGCCTCGTCCAAATGACTGTTAAATTCATTAAGCGTCTTGCTCGGATTAAAGTGATACGCTTCCATTGGCGGCAGCGTTTTCGTGGCCGTCACTAATCTGGTTACCAAGTAGGTCTGGACCAATGTGTAGCTGGTCGATTCGTTGGTGCCCCGGATCACCGGCAGAATGTGTGTCTTCAGCATTGTCTGCGTCGTACTGAATGTTTCAGTCATCGTTTCCAGCGGCGGCGTCTCCATATCCGATGCTAAGTAAACAGGTGGAAGCGTCGCGATGCTCGAATCCAGGAAATTATTATCCTTATCGTAGTTGCTCGTCGTTGCTAGGATATTTTCCGTCAGCGGTTCCGTTGCCGTCGCTCCGATAGTTGCCTGTTCGGTTGTCGATGATTCCAGACTCTTTTCGAAAGTCGATGTCACTGTTATGTAACGAGTGTTCTTTACACTTCCCACCTGCGCAACGAAATATTACTCACAATTTTTGGTATTATTCGCAACTGATATGGTTTTCTTGTTATTCGTGCACAACATTTGAAAGCGTTATTGCTGCCTTGTATTGTTAGATATAAAACTGTATATCGACCAAAATTATTTTATTATTTTTTTGGCGAATAATTCAAAAATATTATTTTGTTAATTTTTTATATTTAAGTTAATAAAAATTAAATTAGGAAAGAATTAAATATTAAAAGTTATTTATAAATTATCTATTCCGGACAACGTGTAATGTCCTTCACCTGAAGAAATCAATTGGTGATTTTAAAACTTTTTTTTTTTGCTGATAAAATTTATTATTTTGCTGATAAAAATAAATATTTTATTAATAAAAAAAAAACATATAAGGAAAGTAAAATAAATGCCTAATAATTCGACGATACTCGTAAGGAAATTGTGTATTTTTTATGCTTATGCATATATTTTATTTTATAAGTTAGTCTATGGGAATATTTAGCAAATTTTATTTTACGAGTATAACAAAAATGAATAATAATTTATACATAAATTTGAGAAACTCCCTTAGGTTATTCAAAAAATAAAAAAGGCAAAAAGTTAAAAGGAAATTAAAAATTTTAAAAATGAATTTCCATTCATCAATTAAGAAAAATTCGCAAAATGATTGAAAAAAAAGAAATAATAAAATAATTTTTTACCGCAGAAATAAATTTAGCAGTTGAATGAGAAATAAGATATACAGGAAATCCTCCGCAAACCTCCATACTTAAAGGGAAGATTTATATTTTTAATTTAGTGGATTTAGCCAAAGGAAACTGCGGCATATATTTAACATGAAATGCTCCTTAAATCCATCGGCGGGATATTTAAGCAGAGTCAGAAATATCCATTCCATAGCCAATATATTATTACAGCCCCGAATAAAATTACACTTGCATTTAGCGAGCAGAAGCAGGAGCAGAGCTCCGAAAACAGCGAAGCAAAGGCAGCCAGCCAGGCAGGCAGGCAGACAGGCAGCAGGCAGCAGGCAAAGAGAAAGAGCACATAAGCCAAAAGCAATGGTTGGAATTAAGCGCAATAAGGGTGATGCTGCTGCTGAAGTTGGTTTATACCTGAAAAGTGTATGGAGATTTGATGGTGGCAATCTCGTAATAGATATCCTTAAAGTCTGGAGGGGTGGAAATTTCCACTTTGATAGTTTCTAATGGGAACGGTGTATCGAGTTTATTCTCGGTGGAACTTTCGTCGTCGATAATCGAGGCGACCGATTCGGAACCGACTAATCCGTCCAAATCGTCCGACCTGGCCTGAGGGGTTACGAGGTCGTTGAAGGAGGGCGCGGAGACGTCTTGCAGGGAGGCGGGCGTCGCTTCGTTCTGCTGCTGATGTTGTTGCTGTTCGTCTTCGTTGACCTTTCGGATGGTGACCCTCGGTTTCGGGGTCGTTTTATATTGCCATCGGCCCGGCGAACGGTTCAATTTGAATTTGTAGAGGGTTGATGAAGAGGCCGAGTTCTGATCGACTGTGCTTGCCTGCACTTTCGGCTTGTAACCCCGGCGAGTGTATGCATTACCGGTCTCGGGGGCGGCAGTGCTAAGTCGTTGTTGTTTGTTCCTCCTCGAGTTGTAGCGCTTACCGTTCGATCCGCCGTAAGATGCGGTGCTAGTTGTTTGTTCGCTAGACACAGAGGATATTTGAGACTTACTCCGACCATATTTCCGTCTATCTGACGGGGGTGATGTGTGCTCTCTGTGTTCATTTATTTACATTTTGTGTATTAGTGCAACAGTGTTCAATAATGTTTCATCTTTTTGCTTTGTTTTATACTGGATCATTTACTTCGCTCGCTCTAAGATACTTTCTAATTGTGTTTTCATTTCTTATTCCTTTGAGGCAATACGCGAAGGATAATTGGTTGAAAATTATCTTCTATTATTTTACTATTCCTTTTGTTGTCTTCGTGTTTTGCGAGTATTCGTTGTTTTCAACTCTACTTTATTTACGTTTAAATATTTAACTTACCTTTTATTACAAGTACTGTAATACTTTTAATTTTTATTTTATACATTCTATATAGGTATTTAGTTTGATGAAAAAATATATTCGGATCATTAGTATCATTAAAAAGCTTACTAAAGGTAGATTCAAAATGTAATAAAATGCAGGGTCTATTATTTTGAAAATTAAGATAATTGAGGCAACGCATTTCGTGATATCTCAGTATATGAGTGCAAAATTGAAGAAAAAAGTTATTAAAATGAGAGCTATTAAACTGATTCTATATTTAATTTTCATAATTTTGTTACTGAATTTATGAACTATGACTTATGATTTTTTTTTAATTGCAAAATTCTCACAAAAAATATGTTTTTCTTAAGAATTCTTTAGTCTCACTCTTAAGAAGATATCAAATAAAAGAATATTATATGGACTATAAATATAAATTAAAAAGTATATAATTTCACTTAAAAAATATAACTTTGTATTGTAACGTCTTTTATCGAATACCCTGTATAATCGACAATAATTTTAAATTGAAGTCTTTATGGACAATGACATGCCATTGAAGAAAAAGATAAATTATATAGAATAGTTTAAGCATAATCTTACTGAGACTTACTAATTATCCATCTTGTTTATTATTAAATAATAATAATCTTTAATATTTGTTTCATTCATTTTAACAAAACAATAAAAAATTACTTTAGAATACAGTTTTGTCAAACCCTTTTTTTTGAGATTTGAAGACTATAAGAACATGCAATTATATTATTTTAAAAAGCATTAAAAAATACTTTTTTAAACAAAAATAAACAAATATAATATAATAACAGAACACAAAGACAACATGGACAGCACAACATAAATGACCCATACAAAACCAACAAACAAATGGAAAACAAAACGAACAAATTTTTCTACTTACTTATTATTAAAAGACCTGTGAGGAACATTTTGCTGGCGATTCCGAGCCAGTTTCTTCTGCTCCTGGGAATCGTTATCGTACTCTTCGTACTCAGGTTCGCGCGCACGATTCTTGAACCGCTTGAAATTGCCTCCAGAATTAGGTTTCCTCGTAGGTTTGATGGCGTTTTGAGTGACTTCCGCCACCAGCAAAGTCTCTTCATTAATGGAACCGGCCGGCGTCGGATCCAATTGCCGATGCTTCTTTCCCAAAACGGGGGCGGCAGTTTTAAGAATCCTCAAAGAGGGCGACGGACTAATCTTGTGCTTCGGCTGATGTATATGCGAAGTGCTCTGCAAGACCTGAGCGTACTTGCCGGAGATGTAGGTGCCAATAACGCTCGTCTCGTGAACGGTCGTCACTCCATCTTTTACGACCGTTCCGCCTAATTTCGTCACTAATCCCGTCGGATGTAATGAATCCCGCTTGGTCGCCCCCTTATTCTTCGCCGGCGCCGCCGTCGACCTGGCGTTCTTCAGCAACAGCTTCGAGCTCGGCTTCAGATTGATCACCTTGTAGGTTTCCTCCACCACTTCCGACGGCTGTCTCGAGAGGAAATCGTACTCCGGCTCGCCGATATTGTTGCCCACTATAACGGCCGGCTCTTCGTCAGCACTTTGCACTTCCACAATGCTCGAGATTATCGGCAGAGCAGTGGAACTGGTCTCTTCGTGAACTTCCACTTTGCTTGAAATTATTGGAACTTCGCTCGAAATCACTTCTACTTTGCTGCTAATATCGGCGGAAACAATGGGCTCCACTACGCTCACCACACTGGACACGCCCTCGATTACATTTATCTTGGACGCAGCTTTAATTTCCAATAAGCTGGACGTTTCTTTCTTCAGCGTTTTGCTCGGTTTTATCGTCGGCGTTTCTTTAATCGACGGCGCGGCAACTGTTGTTGGTTTGCTGTCTATGATCGGCTCTGCGCTGCTCGTTTCCACGGCTGTAACATGCGATTCTTATAAAATTATACGACTCTTTTATTGCCTGTTATTGTCTCAATTTAATGCTGATTTATTGCTAGTTCTGCCACCAAATTATATTGCCGCAAATGGCTAATGTATACCTTGCGCAGCTGGCGCGCTGCTCTGAGGTGAAAAAACCATTACGGTATTGCCGATGGTGGTGGTGAAGTCCAAAAACCCGTAAACAGTTTGCGTAACTAGGCCGGATTGCGATTGCTGCTCTTGTGGGGCCGAAGTCGACTGTGCTGGAGGAAGTTGGTTCGCGGGATTTACGAAGACCGGACCGGCGGTTCCGTGGCTGTACTTTGCTGCAAAATAAACAATGCTCATTGCACCACAAACGAAATATAAAAGTCGGGATGAGTTCCGGTCACGCTATTCCCTTATTACCGGGGGCCGTTAAGACAAAAATTACGGGGAACAATTTATGGCTGCTCTTCAGGATTAAGTGCGCTCTTTTAATTTCGTCAGAAATATTTAATTCCTTAGAATACATTACTCTTTACGTTATTTCCATTTGTTTCTTCTTCTTTTTTGATTCAACCGAATTTATTATCCACTACAGAAATTGAATGTTTTTCGTGTTAAATAAGTTAAATAGGAATCTCTTTAATTATTTATTCACATTTCGCTGTAGCGGAAGTATCAAATAGCGGCAAAATTCTTCCAGGGGGGGCGCACAGAAAAGTGTTATGAAAATTCTAAATCATGTTAATGAAGAAGAAAGGACCATTTTCTCCAGCATAGAACTAGTGAGGGAGAGAATTTAATTAACGCCTTCTCTAACCTTATTCTAAATATCTTTTAATTATGCAGCGAAGGACCAGGGCCATTATTTATACCTGCGTGTAAAATGTAGCCGCCCTTCTTCGAGGGGGCAAGTAAACGAATTTTGATGTTTGATTAAATTTCCGGCACGCAATTTACATATACGTAGGCGAATTTTATTATATTATTGCGAGCGAATTGGCGAAAAACGCGGACGGAATTCGTTATGCAATTACTGACCTATTAAAAAGAGCGCGACCGTTTCGAACGCATTCGAAGGCGACAAATGCGTACAACATATATGTGCACTGGCATAAAAATCAAATATGTTTAATTTATAGATTTGATTCATTGTTTACATAAATTGCGATTATTTATTGCTGTGGGTGACTTTATGGTATGCATTTTCCATGAGCAAATTACCGAAAAGCTATAAAGTGGTCTTTTTTTGCGTGCGACGTAATGTTACGTTACTGCTACTGCTGGGTCAAAACGACGAAACAATAAATGTAAACGATTATGGCAATAATGGTTTAATCGACTATTGCAATTTAGCGGATATACAGACGGATTTGACACGGGGCAGCAATAAATGACGGTTAATAGAATTTCACACATGAACGATTTCGCGTTTTCTATCTTTGATCCAAACAAAGCTTAATCAATAAAACAATGAATAATTTTAAAGGAGTTTTACTATAAATGTTTTATTCTCGTATACAATTTTGATTTTTAATAACTGTTTTAGTGAATTTCCTTTATTGAGTTTTTCTTTAATTAATATATATAAATTTAAATTGGTTACTTATTAAATTGATTTTTTCAATTTAGTTGGCCCAATTTCATATAATTTTTCTAATGTTAAATTAATAAAATAATTAAATACTACCTCTATCCAAAATTATGGTGTAGGTTCAAATACTAATTACTTCATTAAATTTTATTGAACATAAAAAAAACTTTACAAAATTAAATAGTGATTTTTTTTTTCAAAACTACATGTTTTTTTCAATACTATTTTAATAGAACATAACTTACATTTTATAGGAATCTTGGAATTTGGTGGCAGCGTCGTTATTTGCACCGTGGATCAGTTTTTGTCTACTTTATGTTAAAGTGATAACAGTAAAATTTCTTTGTGCTAGTCAAAAGTTAGTTTCCCGGTTTTTCAGTTTCTTCTCATATAAAAACCTCAATTTGATTTATTAAATCTCTTACTTTTTTTAAACAGCTAGGTTTTTGATTTTTTGTTTTATGTTCATTTTTACCTAATTATGACAAACGATTAAAATTTGTTTTAAGCACTAACTTCTAAATAAATATTAATTGCATTGTTTTTCCAGATGTACTGAATAAAACTCGGTTTTAATTTGCCTTTACTAATCAAGGATTTTTACAGAATTTTTTACCATAATTATGGACAGAAAGAAAACTATTTATTTAATTAATTAATTTAATTAGCTATTGTTTCAATATATATTCTAATAGAAATTTATTACTGCTTTAGAATTCGGCGCTTCTGTAGGGGAAGCATTGAATTTCGTGCAAATATAATAAATAACGCGGAACGCGACTTAAAATTTTAAGTGGCTAAGAATTAAATTTACAGACAAAGCGGTTTCTCGGTTTGCAAGCACCGCGGAAAGCATTAATCATGATTTGGATTTCTTTACGGTCTAACACCGAGAATCTAATGTATATGTATACGCACGTAATACAAAAATATTTCGCTATAAATTCAACTTCCCACAAGGAAAACTTATTATACAAAGTATATACGCATGTAGAGAGCGTTTCTGTGAATAATCTTAGCCGGCTGAAAATTTGGATCTGCAGCAGCAGTATTAAGAAAAGCATTCCCGTAATGATACCCTCGCAGAAATATATTTCGACGACACTTGAATTCGTAATTTCATCTTAAAATTTACATCCTTTATGCCAGTGTACAACTTATTCTCTGTAGAGACTCCATTTTGTGCGGATATAATATTGCTGCGAGCCGTTGCGAAACGCGCAAAGGATTCTTTTTACTTGGGTGGATGTAAAGGTCAATTTGTTTATCTATTTATACGTTCCCGAAGTGAGAAAAATCTCAAGCAAATAGGAAATTTCTCATTGTAATTACATATTTTAGCCTACAGGCTTCTCAACCTTAACTATACTGCGTGCATTTTATAAATATTCATATTTTTGCATATAAAATAGTTGCAATTCCAAACTTTAATAATTAATTTCAACCCGCGCAAAACTTCTTTTAAATAATTAAATTAGTTGCGTACTGAAATAAATAATTCGATAGCCCGGGAAACAATACACTGCAAAAGCGTTGTGTCATCTAATTATGCCAATAATTAATTAGGTGAAACAACGAAAGTGGCCATTATGCAAAAGCCGTTTGTATAAATAATCACTAATTACGTTTTGCCGAAACGTTATTCGCACCCATTGTTTGTGGTGGGCCTTTTTTATTAAAATCGCCGAGAATAATGGCACGGTTTATTGCATTTGTAAAACTCGCCTATTGGAAAAATGAAATGGCCGAACTGGCGAAAATAAAATTAACAGAAAAAAAAAAGCTATTTATGATCATGGCACATCGAGCCGTACTATTAATTATTTGCCCGTTGCATGCAAAATTTAATTGTTTTTAACATCAATGCCGTTTCATTGTCACTTTTATGTTTTACGTGTGCATTCGAATCAAATTGATGGACACACATTTGCACTTTTTGATTCAGTTTGCGCTCGATTGGTATGCGTATCTAATTAATAATTTCGTACGTGTATTGCTTCTCATTTCGAATTCGATAATAATAATCTATTATTCATTTGCTGCGCAGCACAAATAAATGTTTTATTGGCCGTTTAAAATAAATTACTATATATTTCGTTGGCTAGGCTATTATTTTAAATTTTCATTATTTTAATTATTAATATGCATAAATTAAAAATAAAAAGAAATCAATTGAAAATAATTTATTAAATTTTATAATTTTGAAGATTCAAAATAAAAACAAACAAATAGAAAAATTGAAAAATCAGTAGTATAGAAACTATATAGTATAAAGTGACCCATTTTGCCAAATAACAATAATTAATTAATAGCATCGAACGGGAGTGGTAGTAAATCACATAATTATGATCAGTGCAATGAAATACGAGTGTAAATAAATAATAAACCATCGCGAATTGTGACAATGAATTACATCCGCGAATTTCGCTTTATACACTATATGTATCTACTATATAGAATACTATTTCATATAATTTACCGCAAATCGCTTCGAATAAAATTCCGCTTATCAGGCCCTTCAATCTACAGCAGCGAAACAAATGTACTTCTAGATACAGCGGATAGATAGCAAGTTTTATAAATGCGAATGCCATCCATTCTTGGCCAGAAAGCACAAGCAACGCACATTCGGAACGCATACATTGCTGAAACGAGAGAGCCCTTCGTTGCATGCAAGCTCTCTTGTTTTATGGATGATGGGACACCACTTTTGCAGCGTGCGTGTGCGGCTTTGTGTGCGAGCAAAAATGGTCTTTTCAAGTGTGCATAAGGGACTTTCCCTTTTTGCACCCTGCTTGCTGCATTGATAACGCCTCCGATAACAAATGACAGCCACTTTTGATTCCTGTTTTGAATTGCACCAAGAAGAACTTTCAATTTGCATACCGAAGCAGCGGCTTTTCGCAAAATTTTTTTTTTTCATTTTTTGTTTAGAAAATAAACAAGAGTTTATTTTTATATTATACTGATGGATGAATGCTATGGGATCAGAAGGTCATAAATGGCTTTTGATTTTTTTTTTCGGTTCTTAGAAAGGGTGGAAAAGTGGTTTTATGATTGGCAATTTTTTCATGTCCAAAGTGGTTTTATTAAAATTAATATTGTTGCTTCTCGGGCAAGGAAAGTTCTAAACGATACAATGATCTCGATGTAGTAGGTAGAGTTTTAAAGTGATCTCGTATATCAAAAAGTTACAGTTTGCATCTGGGACTAGTTGCAGCTCAAAATAATATATACGTAAAACGAAAAATAAGTAAAGTTTTGATGTATGCAACAAAGTGCTTTGGGAAAAATTAATAGTATCTTTTATAATGCAAAATTTTGCAATAGGATAATCTCTATGCAATATTATTTTTTAATTAAGAAAAAATAAAATATTTTATGGACTTACAATAATAAAAAGTTATTATAAAAAATAAAACAAATTTTAAATTATTTTCTGTGTTTAAAAGGTTTTTAATGGTTAAAAACAGCAATTTAATATCAATTGTTAAATAACATTTTTTATAAAGAAAGTATGTTTTATTATAAATTATTATTTTTTAAATAACGTTAGATTACAAACAAAACTTTACTAAAAACATTCAAGAAGTGAAATAATAAACAGAAGTTTGCTAAAAGCAAGCAGCAAATAACTTATATAATTAGAGAAATAAAGCGATTTTTTACAGATCGAATAAAACTTTTAATAGCAATAATTTTTATTATTTCAAGAATTGTTTAGAAAGTGCACAATAATTGATTAACCAATAAATAAAATAAAAATAATAGCTCCAATTTTACTTGAAAAAAGTACCATAAATCGATTTAATTAATTATTTACCTAAGCACAAAAAAAAAGCAATCACCAGCAGTAGAAAACCAAAGCAATTTAGTAATTCTCTGTGTAACAGATATGTAACAACGAAAAAAGTTTTTCATAATATTTTTTTGCTCTCTTCGGCACTTTATAAAGCAGTAAAGTTGACTAAATTGCCAACGTAATTGTACCGTTTGAAAACAACTTCGTAAAATGGGAATTTAATATTTATCGTCACACTACCTTTACATATTTCATTCTAATGTCTCTACTTTTTACACCCTGTCCTTTTTTTGGGTTCTCTACATTCGAACAAACATTTTTACCTTACACTCGAAAACTACTGTCATTTTAAATTAGGCTTCGAATGCAACGGAAATGCATGAGCGCTAAATAAAAAAAAAAAGAAACGTGAAAAGAGTTAAAGTGAGTTTCGTGTTTTCCACTGGGACTTTTTAGTGCATTTTTATTGAAGTTTATTGCTGCATTATTGCTTAATAATAGGCGGACTATTTTCTCCATTAATTTTACTCGGCATGTGTTTTGTGTGCACTTTAAAGTGTAACTTTATGCACTATAAAAGTCACCCACTCTTCGTAGACCAGACATTTTTCACGAGATTTATGACGTTATTCAATTATCCTGCATTTATAATCAACAAATACCAGTAAGTGCGCTACTGGTAAAATGCATTAGAGCCATGCAAGCGAGCAACTCAAGTGACAAATGAGATGCAACCAAGTCGCGTAATACACAACAGACTCATGGCTTTAATATTCTCGCTCTTCTCGGCAAATATCCACTAGAACAATTGCTACATTGTGTAAGCAAGTTCAAAGAATAGCTGATTGTCGCTGCAGTCATTTTTTATTCGTTTCATTTGTAATAAAAAAATCGTCAAAGAAGAACTTTCTTATTCTTATTTTTTTCTTTAAAAATTTTAAAGCATTCAAGAAAGTTCGCAAAGTGATTCAAACATTAATTTAGCATTATGTAATTATTAAATTTTTAATAACGGAAGCAATACATTTAAAGAAAAATCAAAGAAACAGATTTTACTGCAATTAAGCCAATAAATTATTTTTTCAAGTCTTTATATTTGCAAATTAATTCATTCCCTAAAACCACTTGTTTTATTACTATAAAAAATAAAAATAAAAAGTGAAGATAAATGAAAGGAAATGTACTTCAAAAATTTCAGACAGATTAATCGATATTAGAGTTGCGTGCAACTTCTTATCATTGCACTTATGTACACAACAAAGACTCAATTAAATA
Organism: Holobus sp. GC000080; assembly: GCA_030556065.1. Taxonomy (NCBI): domain Eukaryota; kingdom Metazoa; phylum Arthropoda; class Insecta; order Coleoptera; family Staphylinidae; genus Holobus; species Holobus sp. GC000080. Next base: position 20,263 of record JASKGO010004939.1, read on the forward strand.
TGCAAAATGCAAATCCGGCTGCAAATCCAGAAAAATGCTTCGTTTGCTATTCCATTATTATGGTGTGTTTTTTATTATTGAATTCTATATGTGTTCGAATGCTTTTCGTGCGTCGAACGTTTGATGCATTTAAATGGTTTTATTTGTAACTGAAAACTGTTAAATCAATTATTGGATTTCGATGTAATCGCAATCCCAAATTAGAATCTTTGCGTAAACCGTTGCAGCAATAATAACAACAATCGTTTGTGTGCGCGCCGACCGAGTGCATTCATTATTGAATCAACTGTATGCATTTTTTTTTAATTTAAAAGCAAAGAGGAATTGCCTTGTTTGGTTGCTTATTCCGATGCAATGTTTCGTAATGTCACGTTTTATGTATTCAGATTTACAGCGTGAGTCAATGAGGTTGGATATTTTTGCATTTAGTGGAGATTTATTGGGTAATTCTGCATGTTATTTGCTTTGATGCACTGCAGATAAATCTGCCGCAGAAATAAATGCTAAAAATTTGTTACTGATTTCAATTATTTGAATCATATGCTTTGTTTAATTTAAGTTAATTTTTTTAACAAAATAGATATAAAAAATAGCTTAAACTTGGTTTTTATAAAAGAAAAAAAAAAGAACCTAATATTTGATGATTGAAGTATAAAGTTTTCCCATCTGAAACTAAAAACTCTTAAAGTGTATTCATTTAAGCTGCCAATAAAATGTAATTACAGCATCTACACTCAAATCGCTCGTGTTTGCATCCGTTTACCTTTGGCTCCAAGAAAGGACGAAACGGCAGAGTATTGATGAAGCAGTGCGAGTAGCAAACGAATCATTGATTTCATTTATATGTAAATTTGTGTGATTGAGTCCCGTCTTTTGTGACTTAATCGATGTGGGTTTTCGAGATATACCGAGCGCGCACTGTTTATAATCCACAGTGCGCTATGCTGGCGATGTGAAGGCGCCGGGTGATGTACTTGCCGGAGATGTATAGGTAGACTACAAGTTTATCGATGATGAATATTTATTTTTTCCCTAATGTTTTAGGATGTGGGGAATATTTCTGAGGGTAGGTTTTGGCAGTAGTAAGTTACGTAAGACGTGCATCTAGTCGAACAGATGCTATAACTCTAACACGGTTGACACTCGGGTGATGGCGATGGCTATAAATTAAACGCAGGCAGGGTCTTTGCTCACTTCATGTTTTCTACCGTTTGCTTTCGAAGCTAAAGTTCAGACAAGATACACCTATTTACTAAAGTAAAGGACTGTTTCAAGTTACTACTGATAATGAAATAAAGTTTGTTTCTTCTAAAAAAAAGTTTTATTTTAATAATTGAAAAGTAGTTATTAAAATACCGGAAAATAGTAAAAGAAAAAAAAAAGTAAAAAAAAAGAACTGTAATAAAAACATAATTGAAATCGCTGTAGAGAGCTTCTTTCCGGGCTAAATAATTGAAACATGGGCAAACATAAAATCGAAAATTGCCGCTTAAAACGTTTTCAAGGAATTTCAGGCACCCTGTTAAGCAATTAAGTGTCTTGAGCAAGCGGCAAAGTGCATGTTAAATATGTCATTAAATATGCCGCCCACAATCGATAATTGAATTTGTTGCCGAGCGTCGTCACAACTGCGTGCCAACTTATAACAAGCTATTTGCGTCTCGTAAACAATAACTCCTCTTGGGAATAAATCGAGAAATTATTACCGCTCGCTCATTATTAGTTTTTTTGTTTGTTGTGTTGTCGATAATAATTAAATGCAAGCAATAACAATAATAACCGACGTGGGTGTGCATTCTTGAGACTTTTCTTAATCCTTGAAAAGCAAGCAACATTTGTTAAGAATATCATCAGCAACCTTGCAGCACGCCGTTTTTTGCCATCGAACATGAAATGCTTTCTAATGTTTCGAGGTGTGTCTGGAAATTACAAGTGGTGACTAAATGTAAATGCAAAAAGGGAATTCCATTTTTCATCGTTCGCGCGGCTAAGAAGACGCTGATGGGGAAAACTAGTGTCGTATATGGGCTTTAACGAATATAAAGGTCGTTTTTGTTGCTGAACCGCGGCAGTTCGGGCGAACGCTTTGTTTAATAAATAAAGTCATCAATCAAATAGACATCAAGTAACTCCCACATGTTTTCCAAAAATGCTCCCCAAACAACGCTTTTATTGGCACACCACTAAATTTAATGATTGTAACGGCTTGCATAAATTATAAGTGCATTCCCTGCATGCTTTTTCCACCATTTTAGTATTATTTTTTTCGAGTAAAACATTTTATACATAAATAAATTAATGAAATTTTAATTAAAATTACAACAGAAGCAAATTTTTAATAATTTATGATATCGGAACATTTGCAAATTAAATTAATTCGAAACAAAGCCATAGATTGGCTCAGCATTATTGATTGAGTGTCGGGAACTACGGAGAGGAAACAATTAATGGCTACCTTTTGATTTATTTATAGAGGAAACTTGAATGTCCTATAAAGTGGTTCCTCATCTCCACTTAAACAACTATTAATTGGGGTTGAATAATTATATTTAAGTGGTTGAGCTCAATAATAAGCTTTGTAATTAATGGAAAATCTTTGAATTTGAGAATCCCTTTCCTTAGATTACAAACCCTCATTAACACCCTTTAGATTCCTACATTCATAATTACTTCAGATAAAACAAAGTTGGAAATTTACATAAAAAAAAACATAATATAGGAAAATGTTTGTTGCTTTGTTCGCACAGAAATAAAAAAGAAACTATTGAAATTATTATCGATTCAATATAGCCGAGAGGGTGAAATGCGGCTGAATACTAAAACACAGAAGGTACCGGTTGCCAATGCGGCTGCATTTATATCTATATAGAGAAAATCGTCTTTCAATATGAGTGAAGTCCATTATTTTACACCCTCGGAATATAAAACAGGTGGTGAATCGATTGTGCACAAACTCACTTGCTGACCCTTATCGAGCGAACACACACACCACACTCTCCGCAGCAGGAAAAATACAGAGAGAGGGTGCCATTTGATGTGTGCGGAATTTCAGAAATTTTAATTAAAGTAATGCCTTTTTCTCTCTGATTTGTCCCTTATTTATGGAGCAAATAAATCGTTTATATGACCTCTTACCTTAATTAAATTTTTACTTCTATGTTTTTCTGCAACTTTTCCTTTTTTTGCCAAATACAAGGAACTTAATAAATAAATTAAATGGAGAGAAGTTAAAAGCATTTCAGTGAAATTAATAAACTACTGCAGAGACTTTCACATAAGAGCACATAATTACCGCAAAAGCGAAGAAAGAGTCATTAAAATTAAACGCGCAGCTCTCTTGATATGCTTAATTGGTGTTTTGCTACCTGTGCCTCTATTTACATTTTAGCATGTGCAGTGTGTAACGTGCAAAAAGGGCTCTCGAGTTCAGGGCGCTTTAAATCTGACTAAAAGCTTTTGAAGAATTTTCATATTTCCAAGTGCGAGAATTTCCCTATCAATTTATGAAATTTGCATCTGTAAGCGTCGAAAAGTTCAAACATTGAGTGTGTAAAAAGTTAATGGATTTAGAGAAGAAGTTTTTTTTCTTCTTGTGCGAGGCTGTGCCAAAAATACGCAAGGTGGTACTCCGAAGATGGGAAATGGAACGAAAGCCAAGTATTTTTAGGGTTGGCAAATCACCTATACGTTTGTTTTATACGCACAAAAGATAAGGAAAAAGTTTAGAAAGTGTGCGAAATTTCCAGTTTACTGCTAGAATACGAAAATCACTTAAGAACTCCTCGAAATTTATCGCCATAGATTTCCATTTACAAATTATTTTCTTTTAAGTTTTGCTAAAATACAAAAAAAAGTTTGGCATTTTCTTTTAATTTAAATTCTGAAAATTACCTGATTGGGAAATGGAAGATGTAAGTGAAAATTATAGATGCAATAATTAGTAGAATAAGCGGATTGCATCAGTCACATTAGAGTGACATCAATTTAGTGCGGCGAATCTGGAGGCGAACGAACAAGTTTAGCATTCGGTTATTTCTGGCGCAAATATTGTGCAGGAAAATAGCGGAAATCTGACAAGGGCTCGAATAAAACGTGACAGATTGTTTACGACGAACAATATTCCCGCTGATCTCCCTCCCGATAAATTGCATTTCCAGATTCGCCGGATAAGTCCACCAAAGCATTGCAAGTGACGTTTCCCGAAGAGCGAATTTATAAGTCCGGGGCCGAACGGGAAGCGAGGCAAATAAAGGAAACAAAAGCACAAGTCTGCACTGCACATATTCTAAACTAGCTGTATACTTGCGTAAAAGGTGATTACATACAATGCACTATGTACCTACAGTATAAAATAAATGCTCAAATAGTAGTAGTGTAATAATTTAATAGCAATTATTTAACCTACTGCTTTGATAAAGCTCTTTAGGTGAGCTATACCTTTGCATTTTGCAGTTAATACTCTCATTTGCATATTGCTCTCAATACTCACACACGCACACAAACAAATGTGGCCACTTCAACAACACATAATACCAATAATATTAACGAAGGCGGTTTTGGTGTGTGCAGGGAATAATTAATTAGCAGAATGCATGTGCGGGAATTTATCGGCCGAGTCTAGTGTAAAATATTCACACGTCCGTTATGATTTCCCATACATTTACAGTGAATTCCAAAAGTATTAGGACACCCCTTATAATTTAAAAAGATCATAGTTTTATCTCATTAAGCCTTTAAAATAGCATTATTTTTCTACGAAAACCACTTCTGGATATTTTTTAGTTTTTGAGATATTTAATAAATAAAGAAAAAGAAATCATCAGCTAAATTTCTTGTTGGGCGGAACTAAAAAGTCATAAGTAAAGTTCGAAAAAGGACCGGTCTACAAAATTAAAAAGCAAATATTTCCTGTATACTCTCGCAAGGTACTGTATGTTATGACGATACACAATATGGAAGTGCAAATTCGGTAGCAGAAGCTTTAAACATCATCGATGGTAATCAGCAAAGTAAGTGAACGTACATTGCAACAATTGGGAAACGTCAATGGGTTCAGGACGATAATTGAGCGTCGGTGGAAAAGTGCGCGAGTCCTTTCAATAATCCACGAGGCGGACAGGTTTATTTGATTTTCAATCTAATATTCAACAGTCTGAATGCATCGATGAAGCTATAAAGTGGCTGAGAAGCATATTAATCATGCATACATACACAGATAGACAGTTCAGTAAAGCTTTTTATTTATAGATTTAATATTGGAGGAGCTTTTAAAAAGGACACAAGCGCTTGCTCCTTTATCCTTCTGCTGCATGATTTTTGCGCGCTCCGGGCCCTACTGGTCCCGTATGTGTTGCGCTGCATCTATAAAAAGTCGCCTATTAAATTTTATCGGTTCATATTAAATTATATTAGAGCGTTTTGATGGATGGAATTCCATAAAGTTTTATATTGTTTATGAAAAGGTTACTTTGCCGAATGGTCAATAAATTTTATACTGCGTCCTTATTTCAATTATTGTAATTAACTGCACTTGATTACCCTTTAAATGAGCCCTAGCTCTGAACGAACTTTATAGTGCTGAACTTGTGCTCTCTATGTATTGCTCTGTGCTCGCTTTTTATATTTGCCTATGAAATTTTAATGCAGTTTTGAATATCGGTTTCGTATATCGAATGCCGTTTCATTATCGCTGTTTCGATTTTTATTGCCTCTTTTTTTTATTGCAACGTTTGTTTCAATTTTCATGACTATTTCGTTGTATTTTAATGGCAGTTTTATCATTATAAACTCAAATTACAAATTTGTTTTTTGATCAAAATTATAATTGGAAATTTCAGTGAAAACAAAAACGGAAATTAAGTAAAAAAAAAAGCAATAAGCAATTAGTAGACTAAAATAGCAGTTAGTGAAACACAGACTTATATAGTATCCAAACGATATAAAGCGGTAAGTTTATTAATTTTTTCCCCTATAAGCTTTTAATCTGGAAACTTTTAAATTTAATTTAAAGCTTAAAGCTTGGCGCAGAAAGCGAGGAAAGCAAACGAGCAAAAAGGAAACTAGGAAAGGAGACGTGCGCAAGGACGAAACGAACGTCCGATAAAAAAACTCTTTATCCTGCTACTGACAGGGGTTACTCGATGGATACTTACACACAGTACACAAGTGCACATTTCGAAGGTATAGACGGGGGTGATATAAGCGATATGTTGTTAGTATCCCTTAGGAAAACGACCATCTAAAATTAATCCTAATCGTTGGATCAGTAATTGATCCGTGCATTGTAGACCCGTCCGAACGCGATCTTGCTCTATAAAACCTTTTATCGGCACTTGTTACACATCCATATATCCAGAGAGAATGTTTTTGAAGTCAACTTCAAACCCAAATCATCCCCTTATTTGATTAATGGTACATTTTACTTTTACCATTATTTGTGTATAAAATTTTTAAGTGATTTTTTAGTTTTCATGGCATTCATATTAGCTTATTAAAGAAATATTTATCTTTCTGATTAGATAAAAAACAAGTTGATTTATTTAATAAAACTTAAAGCTACCATTGTAAAAAATAATATAAAAAATCTTATAGTTTGCAAAGTAAATTCCAAGTGGGAGTTCGAGTGGAAAAACAAATAAATTGAGCGGTTTTTTATCGGTTTGTTTGTTGGTACTTGATACAATGGAATAATTTAATTTAAACCTGCCGGATCTTCTATACGTATACGGTAGCGAGAGAGTGTGTAAATTGATTTCTTTTAAAGCTCTCGCATTCAATTTTATTGGGTAATAATTTGCGGACGGATTAGCGTAGTTATTCGTGGGGCAAAAAAAGCGGAGGGTTTTTGTGTTTTCGTTGGGAAATTTATTGCGACCACCGTCGCCGCTGCCGCCGCCGCTGTTGCCGCCGCCTTCGCTTCGGATCTGCACTCTGCAGCGCAAAGTGACGCTTAAATTCTTATTTCACGACGCAGTTGAAAGAAAGAAAAACCGGTCGAAATAATTTATAAATTAGTCGGTGGAACTTGCATTATGCAAAAATATAGAAGACATTATTTGCAATTTATACACTGAGCTTTTCATTTATGCAAATATTTTGCAAATTTAAGTAGAAAAAGTGATTTTTTATAAAAGAGCATCAGAGGTATGTGGATGCAATTCATCGAATGCGTTGCGTTTACCAATATAAGCAAATACCAATATTTGCCGATCTTTTCGAATCGATTTGGTGCGAAGAAATAAAATGAGAGGAAAAAAAAATGCGAGTAGAGAAAAATCGGCAGCGAAACAGAGAGCGAAGGGAAAACAAATCACCATTGCTGCTGCTGAAAATATGTGTACGCAGTAAATTTTTGCCGGGCGCGCGAAAAGCCATTTAGCTATAAAATTCATAACGTAAGCCCATTAAAAGATGCAACGCAGCGGTAATAAATAAAAACGCGGCAGGAAACCAGAAGAAAGATAAGGACTCTCTTTCTGGCTGCCATCCTTTTTGGATAGATTCGGAAAAAGTGTATATAACCGAACCAAGATGTTTAATATTTATCGCAGGATATTAATGTATTATCATATTAATGAAAAATATTCCCTTTATTTGCATTCGCATTTCACTTTCAGTATCCTTACAGACTAAGGTGCCTTAACAGTATAGGTAGGACCCAAACGGTCATTAGAAAAAGAATGAATTATTTATTATTCACCTGCAGGTATTTTATTATCATTTAATGTGCCAATAAATATGTATCGTATGTTTAATGTTTTTGTAAGTATCACAGTATAGCATAGGAAATTTTTGAGAAGGAAAATTGAAGTTAAATTGCTTTAATTTGGTTCGCTATCAATCTTTAAAACAAGGCCAAAACATTGAGATTAATGTCGTTGGAAGGTCCGGCATTTACCGTCGAATGGCAACTTTGCAGAGGATATTCAATAACCATTTATTATAAAGCAGCACACAAGAAAGGACCCTCGGTCCTCCGTTTTTGCACATTTTTCAGAAACCGTTTCCTTCCTCCGTCCTTTTTATTAACTTTTCTTGAAAAAAAAAATGTTTTCTTTAGAGTAGCAAAATGTTCCTTATTTATTGCTTCCATATTTTTCTTTTTCAGTGTGAACTTAAAACTATTAACTATTTGCTAAAATGATGCAGCAAAATTTACTGTTTTTTTTTTCAAGAAAAAACCCAAAATTTGAAGTAAATACTTTTATTAAATAGACATTTTCAGAAAGGAATTTTAAAATGGAAATCCCTCAATTTTAGAATAATGCGGCACTAGGCAAATAATTTTTACGACATTCAAAGACAGGGAAGTAAAGAGCACGTGTGATTACAATTTAAACAAGGGCACATTCAACAGTGGAGAAATGTACACTTGAATATGCTCTAAACTAAATATTCAAATTCAGTGCTGCGCGGGTTAAGCTCGGCAATACACTATTCGTTCGGGGCAGAGAAAGCGGGGCGCATTAACGTGCGACGCCAGTCAGACAAAGCGCGAGGCTTCTTTACGAACCCTGCCCGGGCCCTCTTCTTGCACCCCTTTGCAGCGCACTCGCAGCAATAACGTATACCGTCAGCTAGATAAAGCACTAAGTGTATTATTGTGAAACAGAATATAATCATAAGAACGGGGATTTGGTTATGTCTAAATAAATGTCTGAAGACGTTACGAATGTGGAATTTGTATTTAAATTCCCAAGGTGACTGCTTTGTCTTTCGCGACCTCCGTTACGACCCTTTCCCCGACATTAGGCACGAAATGGGCCCTAGCAAGCGCCGAATTGTTCAATCTCCTCTCTCTTCGCAATTGATTTCGCCGAGACTGCGTGCGCTAATTACTAATGAGCCGACTCACCTGAGCTGAGAAGGCACAATGCGAAGACGAGGAGTCTTCCGGGGGTCGTCATGGTTCCGATGGCTGCTGCGGCTACTTCTGGCTTTTCAGCTGTGATGTTGCGTGGGCGCGTTCAGACACGCGAAATATCCACTTAGCGTTGTTTCCACTTGACTGACACACGTTACGAAGTTATCTTAAGAAAAGCAACATCATTTAATTGATGTGATCTCCCAAATATAACGGTTTGTTGTCAATTTCGCTCTGATTTCTGAAACAATTTTAAATTTACTCAATAAATTTTATAATCAAAAAAAAGATTATTTAAATAATTTTAACTTAAAAATTGCATATTGTTTAGTGTCATTATGTTACCGAAAATATTACTTAATTATTAATTAAAACGAAATACCTGAATAAATATTCCCTGTGATAATTTTGAGCAAACATTATTAGAAACAATATAACTAAATGAATAATTAAATCTGAATGAGACCCTTTTCAACAATGCTTTATTTAAATTCTTTATAAGCATCAGCAACTCATCAAAGCGGATGAAATTAGAACAACGGAAATAACCGAAACCCTTAGTTTTTGTCCTACATAGGGCCCAAGAACCGTTTGAAAAACACCAATTCATTGCCGGTTTTCAAACAAACTGTTCTAATGTAGATGCAAACTAGACAGAGAATTAGAAGTACGGTTTCCTTAGTAATGGCACCGGCAGAAGGAACATCTCCTAGTCTGGGCGTAAATTGCAATTTAGTTTCTAATGGCCTCTCAAAGCAGAACTTGAAACGGTTTGACTTTATCATGGAAAGCAATTGGATTTTATGGCGGCTCGGAAATATCAATCGAGAATAATCCATATCACGTAGCTGTTTTAAAGATAAAGAAGGCGGCACAAGTTCGTGCCTCAAAAGTTTTAAAGGACTCCTTTCTAGAGCTCCGTTCGCGTCGTCGTCCTGCCTGGACTGCGAAGGCGTAAAACTAAAAAAACAGCCGCCAAGAGCGAGGAAGGCACATACACACTCGGACTGCGACGAAGGAGTCGTGAATAGAGGAGCGCGAGTTATTGTTTTAACACCCTCCAGAGTAACAACTTCTTCTTCTTTATAACAATCATTAAGTTTTACGTTCGGGCGTCGTCATATTTTGTTCAAAAACTTCGAGCGCGCCCCCTTTTATAGCGCGTTCCGCTATCAATTCCATAGACACACACACTTTTTGCAACAACAAAAGCCTCACACTTTATGACGACTTCATGAATTTTAATTAAGATCATTTCATTCTTTTAATAAAACCAAAGTTGCGTTATTTATTTTGAAAAAAATATTATATATTTTATTATTTCGTAACACGGTAAATATCAATAAAATAGTGAAAAAAGTTTAGTGAAAGCTTTCAGAGAATACTTTTATTTTTTGAATTCATTTGTAAAGCTATCTGCTGTAAAATGTGGGAGTTGTAAAGTAATTAGATGAAGGGATATATGATCTGCGTCGGCCTTTCAGTCCAGCTGCAACATTAGCATATCTTTTGTTTCATTCTAAATCAGTGAATGTTTAAACGCACAGTAATCCCAGCAGTAGAGAGTGCTTTTAAATAAGTAAAGAGCCATGTTTTCAGATAATATACGAGTGTCCTGTTGAATATGCAGGATAGGATCATGTGTGCTTATTGCGTTTCAGGACTTGTCTTACGACTTTATTACAAAAATCCTTTGAATATTTTATCGAAGGGTCCCTTTAGGAGCGACATAACTCGAAAATTGGCTCAATATTTATGTTTTTATGTATCCAATTAGTCATTTTCCCGAAAAGAAAAATTTGGACGCTGCCAAATTTATTATTTAAGGACAAAATTTCCAAAATACTTTGATGGTCTTTTTATAGTTTTGTTTCTTGATGTTATTTTAAAGAAGCAGCAAGCTGTCTGTTTTTCTTTTATTGAATAAAATGAATTTAATTTAAATGTCAAGTTTTGGGCGTAGATTAAAACAAATCATCTTAAAAATAAAATATAAAAACCAAATCAATCATCCTACAAATACAAAAACTAATAAACTATTGTATAAATGCGATTTCTAAAGCGAAGAAAAAAGCATTAAATATTAAAGTTGGTTAAACTGTTGGTTGCGAAATATAGGAAACAAACAGATAATAAGTAATAGAAAGTATTCACGATGCAATTAATTTGTGAAATGAGGAAGAACAGCATCATCTTCCCTACCCATCGAGAGTGCTCTCTTCGGATAAAACACTCCTCTAAACGGTTTTTCAAGCCGTTGAGAATTGTATTATGCACACTTATGTACCAACTTCTTCACGTGCTCTATACATAAAAGTAAAAATGATTAAATTAGACATTGAGAGGTACCGCAAAACATAAATTACGTTCTCGCAATGTACACACAAGCTGATTACTTCCAATTAGCAACTGAGCTGAGCAAGCAAACAGGCAATTCATTACTTCAACCCCATTTCCAGCATCTTGCACCTAGACAGTTCGCTTTAATGACTCCATTTTTCAAGGGACGTCCATCCGAAAGCCGTTTCGATACCGACCGCACCTAAATAATTGCCCTTTGCGGTCACATTTATTAAAATACCTTAAGAACGTACTCAAAAATAATAATAAAAAATAAATAATTTATCTTTGCAAAATAAAAAACGAAAAAAGAAAACAAGAACATAATAAATAACAAGTTGTTGTGATAGATGAGCAAATTATTATTCTTAAAAAAAAATGTTAGAAAAGAAATGTATCAATTGAGTGCGCGCATTGTGCGCCCTTATAAAGAGGCCCTATAATAATAGTAGGTGTTTCGTGAAACACCCTCGAACCGTTTCATGCGACTCGCGAAATGTCAATTGAGTGGAATGTGTAATAATCGTACAACGGAACGAATATATCAACATCTACAAATAAAAAAGGACAAACCTTCTCGATTTACGCGAATCGATTGCCTATAAGTTATTCTAAATGTCACTCGCCTTAAAGTGCATCATCCAATAAAGTTACCCCCTTTTTTTTAAACGTTGATATCCCCTTTCAACTCTCTTAAATTATTAAAATAAAGAAAAATTTTCGTGTCAATTACAATAATGAATGGGTGGTAATTCTTAAATGATAATAATTTTATACTATAGAAAATGATAAAACATAAATTAAAAGCATCCCCAAAGGAATGCCGAGTCTGAGTATATACAATAGATGTTATCTTTGCGCCAGAAGCAATTGGTGGGGAATTGGAATTGGAATTAGTTACAGTGGTTCCCGGAGATTATTCCCCGATAATATTTGTCATCCTAGTGAAGTCAAACTAAGTGCTTATTATCAATATTTACGAGGGCAATTTTAAAAGTTTCCAATTCGGCATTAAAGTTTCGCCGACTGGTTTTAAGTCGATTAGCTCCGTTCCACTAATACCTTGCGTTCTCCTAGATTTTACCACTAATTGGATTTTCGTAGTATTTCCATACCTTCCTTCAATCAATACCGCTGAAATGAGATTATGCATATTCTACTTTCGCAGTGCAAAATTATTCGCATCGACTTCTTAAATCAACGCAAAACACAAGCAAATATAAACGTTCAAAAGGAATTACGATGGAAGCAAAAAAAAAAAACGGATAAACACTGCGATAAAGGGAATCGATAATTTTTTAATCAAAAAAGAGCCGAAAGAAGAAGAGTTTCTTTGGCGGGCTGCGCAAGCAAGCGGCCAAAGTATATGAAAGCGCCCCCCCATAAAAAGACTTTAATTTAGGAGGAAAAATGCAGAAAGAAGATAAATTAAATAAATAAACGGCGAACGGGGCGAAACTTTTATGAAGTTGTAATTCCGGCTCATCGAGTCACTTCCTTCTTTTCTCATCCTCTTTGCTGCTGCAGCGCAATTCCTTCGCATTTCGCACCCTTCCTTCTCTCCTGCACTTCGTTTTTCGCGCATCTTTTCCCTTTTTATTTGCCTACCGACCCCTCGATATCTGTGTTCGTGCGCGGGGCGAGAGTATTTTTATTAATAAATCAGGACGCCGTGGGCGCCGCGTGTCATTACCGATATTTCCGTAAATTCCTCACATGCTCATCTGTCAGGATAAAACCGCAAGGAAAATGCTGCGTGATTAATAATGGAACTTTGAGAATGATCGCAAGAATTGCGTAACTAACTTAGTGCGCTGTTGGGCTGTGCGTTGGCGGCAAAAGGGACGCTTTTAAGGGATAAACGACAATCCAAATTTGCGGTCTTATCTTATTAGGTCTTTAATGAGGAAATTTATTGTTTTGTGTACATTTCGGTAAATTGCGAGACCACAAAACAAATCAACAAACTTCCAGAAATATTAAATTTCCTCCAATTTTAGTACTAAATGTATATTTTTTATATACCGGGTGTTTAAAGAATTGAAACGATAAAAAGTTTTCCGGAATAATGTAATTAATTAATGGGTCTATAAAATGGCACATTAAAAAGTTGATGTTTTGTATGGCTAAGATAAAAACTTTTTAAGTTGTTTTAGCCTTTGTTAATATTAAGATAACGGCATAATGATGCCTTTTAATGGCATTTATCAGAGCATTATGCCATTATATGGAATTACCATAAAGCAATTACAAAGATTATACTTTAAAAAAACTAATAATTCCCACAATTAAATTACTATATACTTTTAAATACACACAAACATTTAGTAATAATTATTAAAACTTAAAAGTGAATATAACAAAAGCGATTTTATTTGAATTTAAATATGGAATGATAATAATATTAATAATAAAAAAACGGATGAAGTAACCGCAGTAATGATGTGCAAATGTGGGTAATCTTTATTATGGCAGTAACATAAAATTCCTTAGAACAAAAAGGGTTGCGTAATGAACGTTTCCGTGCGCACCTCTCGGCATTTCACTAAATATTACATGTGGGACTCAATGCTCGATAGGCATTCAATAATTGAAATTACTTGTGCACACACTCTATATTCGTTTAATGATTATTTGCATACATAAGGAGCGAAAGTCAATTAAGAAATTAATTGCGGAATCCTAATCCAAAACCGCTAAAACCGTTACAATTTTAATTAGAAATAATGTTTCTTTATTAAAAATTGTTGGTTTTATTTTTAAGAAAATTGTTTACTTTTTTAAATTAAAATTTCATAAAAAACATTAAATATTGTTAAAAATAAAGGCTAAAGAATATTTGAGGAATGATTTATAGTAATAATTGCATTAATTAGCTATTCAGCTATTTATAATAAAATAAATAATAAAGTTTTTTCTTATTTAACTTAAAGGAATCCTTTTTAATAAAACTAAAAATTTTTCTTCATTTTAATCTTTTATTAACATTGGCAATTTATTTTACTCTAAAATTCCCTTATGAAATTAATTAATATTTTTTCGAAAAATTAATAAATTTATAAATTAATTCTAAACTAAAATAAATTCAAAACCAAATTTGTTCAATAGATCAAGGAAATTTGTAACGTAAACGAAAAAGCTAAAAATACTATAAAAATGCGGGGGCCAGTTATTTAATTAAAGTACGTGATGCAAAAAGCTATATCAAACAGAAGCGAATCGTTTAATTAAATTACGTGCCAAGTTTCGCAATAGAAAAATTCGGCGTCAATTATATGCAACGAGCATCGTTAAAACTTTACTTTCATGGAAAAGAGCGAGCGAGCGAGCACTGAGCTGAGGCAGGCAGAATGCGTGGCGGCGGCGGTGAATGTTGCACTGTCATCAGCGAGCCTTCCATTTTGTGTTGTTGTAATTTAAAGTGCGAAACTTCTAATTTCGTAATCCGGTTTCAAACACCTGCGGAAACTTTAGCTGTGAGTCCAGACGACACCGTTTTAATTGGAGATCTCTCAATGAGCAGCGGTTTATCGAGTTTTCCACCCTTGCATTTACTTTCGCACCCCACCGAACCTCTTCATCCATTCAACAACCCGCACCGATGCATCCGACTACCCTGCATTTCCGTTCCGGGCATGTATTGCAATAGAGAGTATTGCATATAGTTCGAAAGGACGAAATGAATTTTAAATCTAATCAGTGTTCAAGTTGATGATGTCCGTGATTTGGATTATATTGCGCGCACGAGATGGAAGAAGTGAGCGGCGGCAGATCGGGCGCTCCGGTTCCCCTCGGGGGCGGCTTTCGACCGGGGAGTGCACGTGCACACACATGTAAGGGCAGAATAATCACATCAGGAACCGATTCGTTCGAACGGAAAGAAGCAAATTACGGGCCAAGAGAGCGCATCTAACGGCAAAACGTCAACGGCATAAGTGATTCGGAAAGGCGACGGCAATGACGGCGGCGGCGACAGCACTCTGGTGCGGCGGCAACAGCGTTCACGATGCAAACATTTTGATTGTTTTATGTGATCCGCATGCAATTGCCTCCTGCCAGAAAATCGCATTCATTCAATGGAAATGCTATAATAAATTTATTGAATTTATTTTTTCCATTTTACTATACTTTAAACTCATTTTTCAACTCGTTTTCTTTTAAAACCACATAAAAATAACATTTTTTAAATTTTTTATTTATAATCAACAAGAAAAAAATGTTTTGAAAAGCATAAAAGCCATAAATTTTTTAATGCATTTTACTGGAGGGTTAAAAGCACTGAATAATGAATAATATCGCGAAGAAGACGTAAAGACGCATCCCTCCTTTGACGTCCGCGAAGATTTAGGACACTTCTCAAAAGGAAAAGTTTCTAAATCAAAATATTTAGTAATAGGCGTGCGCCAGAGGAAAAACTTTTTCGTAGGTCATAAATTTTCATGTGCCGAAGCGAAGCCGTGGGCCACACACCAACAACCTCAAGCAGACAGTAAAAAGGAGCAGCATCGGTGCAAAAAAAAAGTATCAACTCAAAGAAAAACCAAAGGAATTCCCTTTTCGTCAAATATATACGTATACAGAGGCTTCTGCTGTATATAACCAAATAGAAATTTATTCGCAAGCAAGCCCTCGAAGACCGCAAAAAGGCTGTTAATAATAACAATAACGGTATTTGCACGTTATGTCTTTCGGCTTTTTTTCGCTTTTTGGGCCATGTCGGACAGCTTATGGCGTATGAGGTTCGTTTATGTTTTTCGGCGGGTTTACTGCTGCATTGCCTCTGCTACTGTTTCTCGTATATTAATTACATTTGTTAGCAAAGGAAATGTCAAATGGACGTGATTTATGTCCTGCTGGCGGCGGTAATCCGAAAATATAGAAGAGAAACACCTTTTTTTCTTCAGAGGAAGCTTCCATTTCCGGAGACCGAGTGGACCTGGGAAAGTGTTCTCTTTTTTTGCATCGGAAAAGAATAGTGACTTCTGCTTAAAGCAATAAATTATTTTTGTCCGAATAGATAAAATTCGTTGAAAATTTATAGACGTGTAAAGTGTGCGGAGAGATTTATGGTTTGATTACATAATTTTTTTAAACTTTTTAAAAATTTTCTCTACAAATTTCATTATTATACGAGTATATTATGAAAATGGATAAAAGAGATTTTTATTTCACAATAAAATAAAACTTTAATGCTATTAAATAGATAATCAAGTATTCAACATTGTATTTAAATTCCTTTAATTAAGCTCCTTGAAACAGTTAATCTGATAAATCATAAAAGTTTTTATTATTTTCTTCAGACGCAGCAAATTGCTTTGTTGAATTTTTTATATAACGAAAGCCATTTCAAACTTAAAAAAGAAAGTGAAAAAGTTTCCATCGCTGTGAATATTTTATTTTTATTTCATTTAAACAAATTAAAAGAAAACTGCTGCCATAATAACATCAGAAATGTACCGATAGACAGTTTGTCTGCATCAACTATTCATAATATCGCTAATATCGACTTTATTAAGTTACGATGCAGTTGAGTGGGAGTAAATATGTCTGGCAGAAGTAACATGCAGAATAATTCCATAGTGTTTCCTTTAAATTTAACAGACAAGTTGTTCCAAGAGGCTAATAAAATATTCATTGCCTATATTCGTATACACTGTGAAGCTGTTTTTGTAATTTATGACAACAATAAAGCGATTAATATTAATTCAAACGTCCAATGCTATTTTATTCAACACATAATTGTTTTATTAAAGCTAAGAAAAATATTATCGCAAGGATAAAAGGGTTTAAATAGGTCGTAGAATGATATGCAATTAACTATAGTGGCATTGTTCTTGGACGATTTATTGCCGAACTCTTTTCTCTTTCTTCTTCATCGGACGAATCGCGTGAGAATCATCATCATTATAATTAAATAAATAAAGCGAAGAAATTGCATAAACTACTTAGAGTTGCTTTAATGTTTACGTGTTTGCCCACATTTATAGTAACGCAATTTACCGGCACGAAAATACGGCTAAAAGAGAGAAAAAAGTAACAACAACAAAAACAAAACGTAAGAAATAATGAACGAATTACTTAAATTCAACCGTATTAAACCATTGTGTTTGGAAATATGCGGAATTTCATTTGAATTTCACTTATGTAACCTAATTAAGTAATTTCACTTTTAATTTGCATTTTTAGACAATTTATTATAGTTTTGCTTTTTACTTTAGGCACCGAAACTTTTTCCCTCCTTTAATTGATAAAAAAAGCGTATAAAAATTTAATAAAAATTTAATTTTACAATATTTCCAGGAAAACCTAGTTTACAATTTATGAAATTTTGTTGTTAATTAAAACATTCAATAGAATTTTATAAATGTTGGTTGTTTATTCAGTACATAATAAATTTTATTTATAATTAACTTCCGCACACAAAGTAAATATTAGTATCCCTTAAATTATAAATTTAATCAAAATTCATAACCTCTGTAAAAAATATTAAAATATTTTATTACAAGAAATTAAAAAAAAAATAAATTCCGGAAATGGAAGATCAGTAAAATAACCATAATGAAATTACATTTACGACAGTTTAAGTGCTTGGGGTGAAAAGGGGACGGAAATGCGTCTGGAAAAAAAGTGTAACATCTGGCGAAGCAATCACGTTAATTCGGCCGCCCCCAAAACACCCATCATAATTCACCCGAAAAATGCTCCGATGCATTTGCCCCAAGCACACACACTCCAAGATATATCAAAGAGAATTTTTATTTTCCTTTCTCACCACTTTAGTCCATAACAAATGTGAAACGAATAAAAGAAAATCAATTTTTTCCGTACAGCAGTAACAGCTCAATCAAAAATTAGTTACATTTGGTCTGCGTCCGTGTGAGTGCGATGCGGGGTGTGTAGTTAATTACCGAGACTCTTAATTAATCCAGAAGTGCTTTATTATAAATGAAAGTGCACGTGTTGTTCTAATAGCGCCGTAGTTACGTAACCGGCAAACTGGACAAAGCGATTTTTAATTATCAGAGCTCGCGTTCCCTAATGACTGTTATTATTTCCTCTCTTGTGCGCCCGAATTTCTGCCCCCGCCACCAAAGCCGTAGGTTATGGTCGGACGGGGGTGTGTTTCCTAATTTGCCGCCACTCGTTGCGCACTTTTTTTTTCTCTCTGCATTTCGCTTCTCTCGGTTTGCGACTATTAGTCTCGACGTACATCGTGTGCCTCTGCCAAAACACTCTGTTTGCATCATTAAATTGATATTTGCTGGGAATCGGAAATGATAGTTTAAGAATTTCGTTGGATTTGCCGTTTTTTGCATTAAATCCCCGTCAAAGAATGGTTTTTCATTATATTTTTCACAATTTTTTTTTCATTTCAAAAATAAGTTAAAAGAGTTAAAAAAATAAATAAATCAAATTATTAAAATTTGCTAATTGAGCTTTAAACTTTTTACCTAAACATAGAGAACGTTAAAACTTTGTGCAGCAGTTTGAAGTAGTGATAATAACAAGGAATAAATTCTCATGACAAATTCCCATTAGTTTTATTACCATAATTAAATCCTTATGCAAGTTTTCGTTTCTAACATCAATTAGCAAGGTAATTAATCCTTGCCACTTGCCAACCCCGCACTACGGGACCAAACACCTTAATCAAAATTATAGCCTCAATTAGTCAAAGAACCGCCTAATAATTTTTTAAGAACTTTTCAGCAAAGCTTATAATTACAAAAATGGAGCAATAACTTTGGAAAAACGCATTTAAAATTCGACCGCAATAATGCAAATTGAAGCACTTTAATATAGAAGTCTTTAAAAGCAGGGCAAAGGGTACGCGCGGCAATTTTATTGGCCAATTACAATTACATATGGTGTTTATCGAATGTAAATCTGACAAAGCCCATTAACAATTACTGCTGTAATTAACAAATAAACATCCGATGCGGATCGAGGCATTAATTGCGTAATTACTCGCAAAAGTGTGACGTCAAACTCTCGGTCTAGATGCACTCCGTTATATATGATTATAATTATTAATCAGCAAAGCATTTGCTACGTTTACAATCAATGGCTTCAATCAATATTACGCATTACGAATAATTAGGCTATCAGCATATACATACAGCTTATCTAGAATTCCATTGAAGCTTTTAACGACTGTCCTTTTATGTAAATTTTAATGCTTCAAATTAATTTAAATTATAATTTAATTAAATAATTTAAAAACAGTTATTTTTTCAATAGAATTTTATAAATGGTAATTTTAATAAGTTCTAATTCAAGTGGTGCTTAGTCTTTAGCAGAATCTATATATATATATATAACGAAAAGAGGAAACGGAAAAGGATTGGCGAATTTTCTCCTTTGGTGGTTCGGCGTTTTTTGTCCACTTTTGTCTCCCGGAAATGAGTCGGCAACGTTTCCGCGGCTTTACAACCGTCAAGCCCAGTGGTTAGTTGCGGGGGAGGAAACAAAACGAATCGTCGCAGTCCCTTTTCTCGGCGGGGGAAGCGCGCGGTATTAATTAAAGTCACGTCGCGTTTTAATCTCGCACGTTTTCTTTAAATATAAATTCTTACTTGTTTTGTTTTGTTTTGTTTTCTTGCCACAGTTTACTATGTATGCTATACTATGTATATTTTACGTGCAGTGATGTTTTAAGACTCGCAGCGTATTAAATGACGAAATCCGGAAGAGCGGCTCCGGTTTGCTTTGGTTGCTAGATACCTTAGATAAATCCTTTACGCGGAATGTCAAACAGCAAAGGCTCTGCCTCTGTTTCTTCATCTTCTTAATTACTTTTCCGGATTTTAATTATTTAAGCTTAAAGTATTTTTTAATTAATGAAAAAAGATGGCCCAGATTTATATGGCCAGGTAACATTTTCAATTTTGTTTTTTCATAAAAAATTTTAATCAAAATATTTTCATTAGTTTAATTATTTTAAAGGGCTTCCAATTTTGATGTAAATTAGAGAGAAATTTCTCTAATTTTTTTCGTCTTCTTAACTGTAGCTTCAGAGAACTTAAATTATAAATAATAATAATAATACTACAAATTATATTTTAAAGTAAATATTTTAATCAACAACCATAAAATTTATAATAAAAATTAAAAATGTTTTTATTATTTTAATTATTTAATTTGTGATTTTAAAATTTGTTTGACTATTTAAAAGTCAGCGGAAAAAGTTTTCAGTTGTTAAATTATTTTACTACGATTTCGGTATTTGTTTAAATAAAGAAATGAAATTTTTCAATTAAAAATATATTAAAAAAATATTATTCAAATTATTTGATTAATTTTAAAACATTTGTAAAAAATTTAAAAGTAATATCACATCAATCATCCCTTAGCTTTCTCTTTAATGTTCCCAAATTTCATAAATAAATTATTTGTTTTTTATAATCAGCACCCATTGAGAAACTTTAAGCATTATTTAATATTGGCCATCGTGATGGTAGTAAATTTTAATGTTTGCTCTCGGTAAATAATAAGCGCAGCTCTCGGTGCACTTTTAAACTGAACATATAATCAACCGAAGAATGCAAGACCGGTGCCATTATTGCATTTTCTCGCCTCTCGCACTCCATACTTCGCTCTTCGCCATATTTACGTTTCTCTGTGCTTTTCAGCATTTCCATTTGAATATGTAACGTGAAGAGTTTTAACGCTGGCAGCTTTGTTGTTGGTCTATTCCCGGGAGCAATAGCACTTTTCCACTATGTGCCAACGATACCACTTTTCCCCACTGCGAACCGCCGCTGCTTTTTGCTTCTTTCTGCAATTTTTTGTTTCTCTTTTTTTGTTAAACGTTTGCAACTTAAATTGGCAAGTGCTACGAATTATTGTTTTATGTTCAACGCTCGCGTTATTAATCCTTTTATTTCTTTTCTCTACTTTGTTGCTTTCATTTAACGCAAATACCCTTCTAATTGCTCTGGCTTTTATTGCAATTCATTTTAGTTTCTATTTTATTATTCAATAAAAAGTTAGATTCCTATTTAATTCGGAAATTGTACGATTGCAGCATAAAAGTTTATTAATTTTTCATAAATTTTTTAACAATAAAAATAATAAAAATTAACCGAAGGCAGGTTTTTGAACCAAAAATTACCCAAGGCTTTCAAAAAGTGAAAAAATTGGGGTCGCTATTTAAAAATCAAAAGTTAAAGATATTTTCCGATGAAACCGGAAGTGGTAGAAATTGGAAATTTAAGTCAAATATACAAATAAAATGTCATAAATATTTTTTAAATTTAAAAAACATTGGTAAATAAAGAAATGAAGAGCCAATTTTCTACGTCACCCCGATAATATTTATTTAAGAAAAGTTCAATATATTACAATTTTAAGAAAAACAAAAATAATGAAAAACCAATTGACATATAATAAAACAAAATAAAAATAAAGAATATCCTTTTGAAGAAAGTCGTTATAAGAAAGCATCGAGCGAAAGGAGTTGAAGACGATTTCCGCAGTAGAAAATGGTAATGAAAATCTATGTCAGTATATTGGCCCAATTGAATTGCTGCCAGTGACACATTATTCATATATATATTTCGCTATAGATAATTGCGATTTAATGAAATCGATGTGCTCATAAAACAGTTAAGCTGCATAGACTGAGAAGAGGTCGATATAAATCCCATTCTGCACATCAACCCCCGTCCACTCTCTATTTTATGCCCATAGTTCCATCCGTCTCTCTTTCTCTCTATCTCTCTCTCTCTTTGCTCTCATTATTATTATTGCCATTATTGCTTTTATTATTATTATTATTATTATTGTCACAGTCGCATAGGTGCATATTTTAAATTGCAAATTTCCGATGCTCTTAGCGCAAGCGACATGAATCACAAATATTGCCTATAAATATTCCAGTTAACAATCCACTCTCATTACCATTATGCAATTACACCTTTGCAATTAACCCAATAACGAATGTGCTGCATCTCATGCTGGCGGTGGCAATTTAAAAATGCATATTTAGATTTACTAATATATTTTTTTCATCTCTGATTTATATCCCGGCGGAAATTTATACATTGCAATTTTTTCATTTGTTACAATTTAATAAAAAACAAATTCACAGAAAAAATTACTCTTTTGTTGTTAATAAATGTACAGGGTGTTCGAATTCAAAAAATGTGTGAATTTATATGTAAATTCTTATATAATTAATTAAAATTCGAACAGCTGGTATGCAATACAATAAAATTTCACAAAAAAAAAAATCGGTAAAAAAATAATAAATCGATTTAGAATTATTCGAAAAACAATGCTGAATATTAATGCCCGCTTAAGGCCTCCGGGGGCTCGCTTCGACAAAACAAACGAAAAAAATGATGAAAGAAGCGTTATTTATTTACTCTCTTCTAAAACCGGACTTGACTAAAAAAACATAAACGCATGCGGAGAGAGCAGAAACAAAAAACAAAAAAGAAATGAAAAACAACAACATCCATAAAATTGGATGCAAAAAGCATGGATATAAATATGGGGAGAGAAGAACAGTGGCCTGGAAAAAATGTTCGCAACCCCTTGCGGAATATTCATTTGTATTTTTGTGAATAATTGCTTTTTCTATACGCGCAAACACACACACGCGAATAGAGGAACCGGGGCCCGAAATGCGTACCAAATCCGCAAATCCCTCTATAGTTTATTAATGAGTAAAAAGCTCAGATTTAAAAACCATTCAACCCTTAAGCTCTTATAAATAATCAAAATAATAAGTAAGCCGATATACATTTTCCACTGCTGTTCTAATTTTTATCTAATTTAATAAATTCCGCAGAAAAAGTTTATTGAACTGTGAATTACTGATTATTGATTTCCTTGCAATCGAAAAAAAAAAATGCAAATTCTGGTGGGAAAATAAATTTTGCAATATCAACTAATTTAACTAAAACTGATTTAATAAATGAATCGAATGCTTTACTCTTATTTTAAACTAAGTAGCGAAACATCTTCATCTCATACCATCCTATATCTTCTATCGATTCGTTCCCATCGTCAGTTTAAAGAGCCTTTTGCGCTGACATTTCGTGTAATTGTACCGTAAACACAGTGAGACCGAACGAAGAGAAATGTCAACAACCCAATTAAAGAGTTGTTACGCCGTTGGGAGAGAGTCATACCGAGTGATATCGGCTCTTCTACGCTTATTCGCCTGCCGTTGCTTCTAGTGCTCTTCATGGTGGTAGACTGTAGACATGGTAGCAATACCATGATGCTTGCACACATGGAACGCACGAAGGACTAGCAGAGGTAAATTTTCCTAGCCGGACAAACGCTGCTCGAGATAGATACATTTACCCGGTGATACAGTCCTTTGGGATTGCCTCATTGTCCTCCGCCGCTGCCGGAGCGAGCGAACACACTGTGTTTGAATTAGGATGTAAATACTTGGTCCTTTATATTCGAGTGCGAATTATTTTAAATGTGCACTGCCCAACACTGTTTTCTGTGTGTCTTTTGTTGCTCTGACGAACTCTGGGCGCCCTTCTAAACTACACTTTCTTTGAAATACTGGTAATTTATTAGAAAACTTTATGTTTCAAGCCGCCAGTATAAAAATTCTTGTTTTAGAAGAAAATAAATTAAATAATTATCCAATGTAAAGGTATTTTAAACTATTTTAAGAGACCAATTAGTATTACTATTTCTGAGAAGTGTAATTAAATCAGGAAAAAAGCTGCAGATAATAATCTTAAAGCAAAATGCATTTATTTATTAGAAAACTACTTGTTTCAAGTCATTAGCATAAAAATTATTATTTTAGAAGAAAATAAATTGAACAATTATCCAATGTAAAGGTATTTTAAGCTATTTTAAGAGACCAATTAGTATTACAATTTCTGAAAAGTGTAATTATATCAGGAAAAAAAGAGCAGATAAAAATCTGAAAGCGAAATGCATTTGCAGCGAAACTTTAATGTCATTTTTAAGAACTACCATTAAAAGAAAAATGGGACTGTAATATGGTAGCGGTGTATGGTTAATTTATTGGATCGATAATGGGTGTATGGTAAAGAAAAGTGCGAATAGCCATAATTAGACAAAAACACGAGCGTCGATTTATTATTTCGGTCCGGCACTTTCGTTCGCGCTTATAAATACCATAATCTGGGCCGGTTGTTAAAGCCGCAAATCTTAGTGATAAGGTGAAGGAAGTGGGTAATTAATCAGTCAACGAGGAAGTTGGAAAATCACGTGTAAAGTCGCGTGCAATCCGTTTTCTTCCACCTTCTTTAGATTTATGATTGTAGTAGCTTCTACAGGGTCAAAACTTTTTTCTTCGTTTCAAATCGATATAAACTGCATTAAAAATTTTAATTAAAAAAATTACTTTTTATACAAAGTAAAAAAAACATGAATTATGCAAATTCAGAATTAAAAAAAAATAAGAAAAGCCATCATCGTCAAAATCATCAGATGGGGATGTGAGAAGAGTGTTGTAATTAAACAATCGTCGAGAAGTGAATTATTCGGGTTTTGGGCTGAAACTGCGAGCACTTTCTCTAGCAAGTGACACGAATCTAATGTGCAACTACACAATGTCCTTGACACTTATAATAATTGTAAGTTTAAGTGCACGAGAAGTGCCGCATGCAGACTTTATTATGCAAGAGAAGACCTTCAACTTAAATTGCAATTTATTATATTTGCACGTAAACGCAGTGTGTACATTCAGATTATGTATATTGTAAATGCAAGCATGTCGCCGGAAAAATAGTGACCTAGTTATTTTCTAGTCTACTAGAGCGACAAATAAGAGATTGCTTTTATTTTCTTCGGCGCAAATAGTCTATATTTTTTCGCCTGTTTGTGTTTCGGTCCATTTTACGAAACTTTGCCAGGGAGATTAATAAATGTCCGGCTAATGCAGAAATTGCTTCATTTATTTTCTCCCTGATAATCCGGTTTGGTTTTTAATGACTAAACTCGACAGAGATTTATTTTTTTCTCTTTATTTTGCAAAAACCTTTTTTAATTTTATATAATTCCTGTTAAAGATCTTCTTATTTTAATTAAATTAACCTTCAGTTTTTTTTATAGATTTTTTTAATTAATTAAAAAAAATTGAATGATAATAAAATGAATTTGAAATTTTATACTTAAAAAAAGTGATTACATTGTATGTTAATTTAATTACACGCAATTTGTTTTTAAATAAATAACTGAAGGCTAAATTTAGGATTTAATTACGTGGATGTATTTTTATGAATGACAACGTTATTTTGATTAAATAATTTTTGCCTATTAACAATACAATTAAATGAATAATTCAAAAGTTTAAGGTGTTTATAAAATAACTAACTAAAAATAGAAAACGCAATCCACACTACTACCTCTTGGCCATTTAAAAAATTAAAAAAAAATTCCAGTAATTCTTTTAGAAATTTTGTCTGTTTAAAATAATTAGCAATAATCATAAAACCGAAGTAAAGCCATAAAAATAACAAAGCAATGATATTTGCACTAAATTGAAAATGCGTAGAAAAAATAGAAAACCAGGAAATAAAAGTCTTTATAATTAACAAAAAAGTTAAACCTTTCACACCCACAGCAAAAGTATTTATAATCTAAAGCAAAAAAAAAGTGCAGGAAGATAAATAAATGGAAATAGTTTAAATTATGCACGCATAATTCCACACTAGATTATTAGCAAACAATAATTATTATTAAATGCAACAATTGCAACGTCGAGTCCCTCATTAGCCATTTATTTATTCGAACGAACCCATAATTCTAATGCAACAATTTTAACAAACTGTGTCTAAACTGATTACAATTTACGATTATTTTAACATTATTTGCTTTATTCTGTGTGCAATTAGCATATTTCGGGTAAATTGCACACTTTTTGAACTGTTTTTTTTTTTCATTTGTCAGTTGTTTCCTATTAACGGGCGAATGCAGCGGGAAACATTACAATTCGGTTAACTCTAGCAATATTTCCATGACCTTTGCAGGTAATTACTCAATAAAAATAAAAAACAGGAAATGCAAGGCGAAATAAATTGTTCCAACATTGCATAAATCAGTCGCTATACTTTCTTGTTTTATTCCTTCCCGCGCTGTACTAATAGTGATAAATGTGCTCCAAATTTGCCACAATTTTTCAACTGTCAAAAAGACTAAAGCAGATAATTAAATCTATTTAGGGCGCCATTTATAATTTTCTATAGTTTTCACTCTAAAATAACTTTCCTATTTATTAGAATTACACTTTATAAAAACGCAAAAAAGTTTAAATTCTGTTATAAAAAAAAAACTTTATTTTATAGATAAAATTTTATTTTTTATTGTTTTAAATGCATATAAAAATCAGTTTCAGTTATTTAATAAAGGTAAATTTATTTTAAAATGATAGTATCTCAATATAATAGTATACCAAAAGCGAAAAATAGGAAATTCGAAACCTAAACTACAATAACGAGCCCGATAATTAATTACAAATCATTAATTTCAGAGAGAGAGTCGAATGTTTTTTGCAAACATGTTTTGTGCGGACGCCGATTTGTTTTCCAAGTCCTCATAATATCATTAATTAATGCAGTGCCAAAAGCTACACAATAGAAATGATTGAGTGCACATAAACTATCCGTTTTGCATAGCCTATAATTAACCCTATTTTAATCTGCATGCGCTCTTTTCACATCAATCAAAAACGGGAAACTTTTTTTCAAAACCTCCCCCACATTTTTGCCTTACGCTTATACACACTTAATAAAGGGGAATATTTGCAGGCGACTTTAATCGATTTGGCCGAAGGAAAAAATGAGTCACCTGAGGCTCGACAGCAATTTGTCCTTTGTGCAAAGGACTCGCATTAAGCCTAACTCGATGCTGCAGTGTAACGAGACCTAATCGATAATATTATTGTTCTAAACGGGTTATCGAAAATAGTAATTCCATCAATGAAGCGCAACTAAACTCCCTGACGTTGTTACAAAATTCGAACGTTAGAAACGGTCGACTAGACAAAATTAATTAACACAGCCATTGTTGCCATTAATGTCTGAATGTGTTTATTTTCGCTATCCATAATTATCGGGATCGCTGTTGCACCAACGAAGAGAGAATTAATAATAAAGCGAGAATATAGTCTTCGTTTCCAGTTATTTGTTTTAAACATTAATTTTCGTTTTTTATTGAAAAAGTAAATACTGTTCCACTTAAATTTTGTTAACTTAAGCGTAAGTTTTCGCCACTAGTATTTTTCTTGTATACTTGATAAATTGATTTTCAACAGTGTAAACTAGGTTTTCATTTGCGAAATTTGTTTGCAAAGTTAGGTACACTTACCCAGCAGTTATATCGTTGCCGGTGTCCTTTTTGAAGTTTTCCTTTCGACTTTCTGAAAATATTAACATTCGATTTTAGTATTTTCCAATAACTGTTATTACGTACATTTATATGCACAAATAAAATCTAGCTAATAAAATTTTAAAGCATACTTGACTAATTTTATTACTTAATATTAGTTGTGGCTTTTATTGCCTACAATTTTCAACTAAATTTAATTACTTTAATTAAATTAATTTTGAAAAGCGATTTTAATTTATTTGTAAATTCATTTTTCAAAATCCACTATATTCATACAAATGTTAACTGATGTGTGTAAAGATATGAAGCAAAGTGGAATAAACTTTTTTTCAAATAAGTTATATAATAAAATTTTTGCAATTATTTTATGGTACTTAAAACTATTTCCCACAAATGCTTTATGTAATGAACATATTCTTTTCTCTAATATATGAGAAAATTACGCAACTAATTAGTTGACAATTTGTTTTTTGTTTCAAGATTGGTAAGAAAAAAATAATATATGTATTTTTAATAAAACAAAAGTGAAATTCAAACAAACAATGTAGAGGGTGTTGAAAAATTATTATTAGAAACAATTCCAATTTCTTGAAGTGGTGGGTGAAAGAAATGATGCCTGCAAATTTTCAATTTATAGTTTTTCCCAACTTCCGCATTGGTTGAGTAATGAAGTCAAATTATTTTTTTTTAATAACAATTATCATTAAATTTTTCGGGAAATTCTCAATAATAAATTTATTTTTGCAACTAATTTCAAATATTTTTATAATTTTATCGAAATTTTTATTTTAAAACCAAGCTTGATTACTAGAAATATCACTAAATTACTAAGTACTACCATAATAAACCAAGATTAATCAAAAATAAAAAATTCCAAAATTTAAAATTCTACTACATTTTTCATGACCCCGCGGTATAAAAAATGATTTGTAATTTGTCGGCCACCCATAGCCAAAAATGGAAAAAGCAAGAAAAAACAACAATGCAAAATAAAAGTATAGAAGATAATCTGATTATCGTATAAATAATCTGGGAAATTGCGGCTTTCGTTTATGTGCACCGCGCGGGACATAAGCGACAGGACATTCATCTTTGTTCCTCAGAGAAAGTCTTCGTACATTATAATAAGACATCCGTTTTTCGTTGTTACTCGCTGTTTCGCTGTTGTTATTTAACTGCTGCGCCGTTTAACATGTTAACTTGTAGCGACCATTATTCTCGCATACATCTCTCCCCGAACTGCGTGTGATAAGAATGAAAAAACTGTTTAGGTGCGCTGGCAGTGCAAGAATTGCCGCCGTATAATAAGTGCGAGACAAAATGCCAGAACGCGAGAAGCCACACAGAGAAATCTTCGCTTCTGATGCTTTGTGTGCGCTGTCTTGTTGTTCACGCGAATACATTGCTGATTTACATGCAATTTGCGATTACGTGGCTCCGGCATTGTTTTACGTTGCCCGTGCATTGCAGCTTGCAATAAGTCACGAATCGTGCATTGATGTAATGAATGCGCCCAGAAAAGTGCGATGATTAATTGCATTAGCCGTTTATTCTTTCTTAGGTAATAATATTCTTATTTACGCTTATAGAAAATTCAGTTTTCTTTGTTAAATTTTATTTTTATATTTTCTTGTTGATTGAACGAATAAATTTACATGTTTATTGCAAAATGTATTAATTTTGAAATAAAAAGTGCATTTAGTTAGCAAGTTACAAAATAAGGAAACTGCATTTTCTTTTTAATAATTATAATGCAGCGAATACCGCAATTTAACTTGCAACAAAGCACAAAGCCTAATGCATCCAATTAATCTTAGTTTGTGCAATTAGCAACCGCAGGATATTGCCAAAGAATATCTTCTAAATAAACAGCATAATTAATGCGTAGGAGTTTTGAAGTAATTCGAGCAATATTGCTAATAGACACAAACAGAAATCGAATATTTGCCGGGCGAAATTCGTTTTCAATAATTACTCGTTCAAATAAATCGCGCAAATATTGAATGCAAATTCGCTTAAAAGGTGCAAATCAAAGATTTGTTTGCTCGCAAAACTGGGGCTCGGAGGAGAAAAAGGAAACCGAATACGATGATGAATCCTAATTACGGCGCACAAATTGGAAACGAAACTGGTAATTGATTAAAGTTTGCTTATTAAGAGTGCCGATCAAAGCTCGTCGTCGATTTATTTGCTCGAATTTCTTGCTTAATTTGGCTCTTTGCAATCCTTCTTTTGCAGCCTATTCCTTTTTAAAGGAGCTGATTAAACAGATTTTTCCCTATTCCCGACAAATTTATATCCCGGTAATCCCATAAAACTTAATAAACCGTGATCGATATAGAAAAATATAAATAATTGGCCTTGAACTTGGCCTCAGTTCGAAAAAGAATCGATAAAGGAAGCAGAAGAAAAAAAAACGCACCAAAACAGAAAAGGAAAGACACGCCTGAAGTGAAATATAAGAACATAATAAATACAAACAGCAGGAACTCTGAACGATTTACAAGAACTTTCACTCGGCTGTGATCTTCTACCATTGGTATGCGTCTTCTCAACCGGTTTTTTTTCATAAACAAACCATATTTTTAATGTCCTCAGTCTTGA
This sequence comes from Holobus sp. GC000080, assembly GCA_030556065.1. Taxonomy (NCBI): domain Eukaryota; kingdom Metazoa; phylum Arthropoda; class Insecta; order Coleoptera; family Staphylinidae; genus Holobus; species Holobus sp. GC000080. The sequence continues at coordinate 50,405 of JASKGO010004939.1, forward strand.
CCCGAAGAAACGGCAAGCAAAAATTGCATTGTTTCGTTCCGAGAATGCACAAAAAGACAATGCAAACAATCGTTTGCAAGAAGAGATGGACTCGCCTGTAAAATTTTCCCTTTTGTTTTATTAAGAATTATTAAAGGAAAAAAAATTGTAATTCTTATAGCGCTTTTTAGATGTACTTCTCTCGAGAGAGTAATTAAAACTTTGCATATAATTAACGATTATGCGCACAAGGATTCTGTTTTACGATCATCACATTTTCCTAAAAAGTAGATAATAAGTTTCTTTAACATTGAGAAGATAACGTTTCGCAAGAAGTGCTTCGGGAAAACTCCGCTTTTATCTCACATTATTTATTTTTAGTATTTTTATTACTAATTCATTCGCTTCAAGGTAATTTTCAACGCTTACAACTTTTTTTAAATATTTTTTATAAATAATTACGTTGAAAATTGAATTTTCAAGGAGAATATTGTAATTCTGATAAAATTTATTATGCAGAGTTGTCTTTGCGTAAATGATAAAATATAATAAAAAAGGTTTCCCAAAATTCTCCCTTTATTCCATCCCTTAAAGAAGATAAAGAGGTTTTTTTTTCTAGAAATAAAACGATAAAGACATGTCTTACAGTTTGATTGATAACTTTATTATAAAATGATTAATTTCAAATGTTTTTAAATGAAAGCAAGTAATACTATAAAATTATTATGTATTTTTTTGTTTTTAATAAAGTCAACTGTATATTTTAGCAAACGATTGTAGATTTATTTTTGATATCCATAAGTGATTCTGGGTGAAATAAAGTTTGCGACAGTTTGAAAAGGGGTTGCGTGCCTTTAAAACTTGCCCAGATTAATGCAAATTGCTCGTAAAGTGAATATTTAAACTTTGCGTTTTTCCTCCTATGGCTCTTAAGGACTTTTTCCTAGTAAAGCAAAGACCAAGCTTTTTATTGCATTTTTTTATTACTTTGAAAATTTAAAACACACCCAAAGAGCAAAGCAACTATTCCATTTACCGAGTTAACTAGTTAATATTTTCTCAGCATTATTTATAATTAAAAAAATATATATATTTTTTATTTGCATACAGGAAATTTTATGAATACATATTGTTTAGCAAAAAATAAATGAAAACGAAAGGTCTGTACTGAAAAGAAAAGGAACTGCTTGAAATAATAGACTTTCCTTCCGAAAAATCATTCAGCAAATACATTTTTTCCTCGCAAGAAAGTTGTTTTAATCGACCACAACTAATACCTCTTCCTCTTTGTTACAGTATGTTCGCAGAATTTCCTTTTCTTTTCTTCCACAAGTTGACTTTCCGCAACGCGGAAAAAAAAATTAATCAAATAATTGCATATTTTTCTACGGCAAATTAATTTTGCCTTTTCACTAATAATAAAAACGAGTGCAATTCGTTTGCCAATCATTTTTACGTAACGTTCATTTATTGTTTCTCTTTCATTTGTAATTTCGGTGTGTCGATACGTGCTCGGAAAAAATTACCGCGGAATAACTGTTAAGACAGCAGTTAATTGCTGAAACGTCTCAGAAAACTAATTTGGCACGCTCCGCAAAACCGTTTTCCAAATCGTTTACTAAAACGTTATGCTTTAATGCAAATTTGCCCTATATACATTGCAAAAGTGCTTTTTCGATTGCTTTATTATTATTATTTATTGTAGTTTAATGAATAAAATGCATACTGAATTTTACGTTATCTAACCTATTGCAAACAATTTTAATTTTATACAGATTTGCAATTGAAAGTAGGTTTTGAAATTAATGTTTTTTTTTCCTTTTAAGTTTACTATCGGTACCTAATTGATTTTTTTCACTTTAAAATTTTTAGTTACTTCATTTTTCTTATAATTTACTCGATTCACACATGTAAAATAAAAACATAATGCAGTCTTTTCAATGTTACAGACGCATACGAATGCTGAAATTTATTGCAAGCGAAATAATAATATTTGCTGGCATTCCGAGTGTTGCAATAAATTTCGTTTGTTGGTCGCCGAACCCGTTTCCCATATAGATAAAATTTGTAATACAGGGTGTTCTTGTTTCTTAAAAAAAGTAAACATCAATTTATTTATTATAAACTTCTATTATTCAATAAATTAAAATTTTCTTGGTATTCAAAATATATTTTTACTTTTTGAAATCGATCTTTAATAAAAATCACTTATGATATTTTAACAATGAAAAAAAATAATCAAATGAGACAAAAATAAAACACAAATCATTTATGAATTTAAGTCAATAATTAAAAAACGAAATTAAGAATATTTTGTTTTAGTTGAAAGAATGTACTGTATACCGCAAATCATGTGATTTTCAGCGTAGGTTGCGGTTTTCATTAAAACGCCTTTTGACGGCGCATCTAAAATACCAAAATTTACGTCTCTATACATATGCAGTGTTCGAAGTACTAAAACAAGCAAAACAAGTCTCTCAACATGTTTACTTTCAGCAACATGCATATATTCTGTGACAGAGTCACAGGAGACCGATTTTCCGATATCGTCAGTCTATCTTGTCCCATCCTAGTCGATGTACAACAACACCAGCGAGCACCGAAACCACCAAACAACCGCACCAAATGGTACTTTTGCTATTAATTATTACTTAGTTACACTTTTAATAGCCAAAGGACATGTATCCTTTATGATCCAATACAAGTAAATAATGAATAAATTAGTTGGATTTCTAATACTTTAAAATCAATTATTAAAAAAATGTTTTTACTAATAAATTTCATTTTGAAGCAAGAAATGGTCCATTAAGATATCTATTTGAAAGTGTTTATTATAATTATACGCATGATAAATGGGCGTTTTTCATGTCAGTCAAAAAAGTTTAAACAAATGACTTCTACTAATATTTCTTTTTTTTTTTAAGTAATGTATTGTTTAGACGTTGTTAATAATTTTATAGATGGTGTTAAAATTTAATTAGCCATAAATCAAATTTCGACTTTTAGTCATATGTTATTATTACGAATCATGACAGGCAATTAAAATTAACTAATTTGGTAAAGACTTTTTCTATGTGTAATTACTCTTTTAATATTTTTTTAAGAATTATAAATGCGTAATTTGATATCTTTTATTTTATTTTTAGCTTTTATTGAAGCATAAATTTTGTGTACTTCAAATAATATTTTAGTATTAAAATTACATAATTAATTGATAAATATTATAGTCTTTTAATTCAAAGTTCTTTTATCATAAAAAAAGTTCTAAAAATTTAAAAAAGATACAACAAAACCAATTGGAAATAATTTTGCCGCAAACCAAAAAGTAATCAAAGTT
>JASKGO010004944.1:0-49327 GCA_030556065.1 Holobus sp. GC000080
GGCATAGAGCGAGATCTCTTCAACAATCCGATTTCTTTGCCACGAAAATCCGATTGGGGACGTTTGACGGACACAAAGTCAATGGGCACGCATGGATGACTTTGAAACGATGACTTAAAGTGGCAAACGGACCTTATTCAATGCGGACACATCACTTTATTTGTGCATGTGTTTGACTATGCAAGCGTATTATAAGTGTAAGGACTATCAAAATAGTTTTCCCAGCGCACTAAACTTGTATTTATGTGTTGGCCCATTCGCTTTTTGAAGCTGTAAAGTTTATGTTGTCATTTTCCCAAAGCGACGACCATATCATTAATGTAATTTTTAATTATTTTATTCAACTCTCTACACGGTAGTGTAATATATCTACGTCTATTTATCAATTTATTGCGTTGTAAATGTTGTACACTAACTAGAGATGCGCGTCGATTACAAGATATTCTTCTGTGTAACAAACAAGTCATAAAAAGCGTTCTGTTAGTGTGCCTCTCTAAACACGTACAAGCTGAGTGAAAAATCCTAATGATAAATTGCAAATATTAAGACAAAAGTGAAGACAAGCGCATAAAAATATTTACAACCCTCCTGATGGGTCACTTGTACCTTTTCTACCCTGATCATCGTCTCTGTTCGCATCAGATTGAGTTGTCTTTGTGTTCTTGGGACCGTTTTCGAAATGGGCGTTGAGATCTCTATCGCCGCTTTTAGAAATTTTTGCAAAAGAGTCCAACGTGTTCATTATACTTGTATCCACGTAACAAATGAATAGCTAATAGTTTATGTTTATTTGATTTCTTAATTTGCAATTGCCTGCAATTAGTGTTATGGCCGATGCAATTAAATTGCTATTAAGGATTTTTCCAAATTCCGATATTTAGCCAACATTTTTGACTTTATAACGGTAATCAGGTAATTAATTTTGGGAAGTTCTCGTGTAATTGTACCCTTAATAAAATTCAAATTTCTTGGTATTTACTTATGCATTCAATATTTATTAAAATTTCAACATTTAATTACTTTTTTTTATAAATTTTAACTGAAAGCAGAATTTTTTATTAAAGGTTTTATTTTAAGACTAAGATTTAAAAAATTGAAAAAATAATGTAATTACCAAAAAGTAGTAATTTCGAAACAGAAAACAAACTCAGCTTAAAAAAAAATTGAAAAAATAACAAGGTAATTACGAAAAAGTAGTAATTTCGATACTGAAAGTAAACAAATCGGCCTTAAAAAGACGAAAAACTACTCCGAAAAAAGACGAGAACACATGTACCCTATATATTATTGACAAGACTCAAGTTCCAATGTTTTAGAACGTCCTTTTGTACTTCTTTATAGTTTGCAGAAGGTAATCGATACGTCGAATCTTTTTCATGTGCCGCCGCCAAAAAAGTAGAAAAATGGGCGTCCAAACGAGCAGAAATGTCATCGAAACCATTATTTAAGTTGTCCAAAAACAAGCCCAAAAGTTGGGCACCGCAAACTACCCGCTTCCAAACTCAATTAAAAACATTTTAAAAGCAACAGAGATGTCGACGACAAAGCACAAAGTCAAAGAATAATTTGCCTACAACATTTGTGATATATTGTAATAATAATAATAAATAAGGAGGAAAGTCGAAACGAAATTAAAGAGCAATTGTCCGACCGGTTGTTACACCGAAATGTTTTTTCCTGTTGTCATCTGCTTTACACAGTCGAAAACTGGACTTGTTATTTCTACTTCATCCGACTATCCGACATAAAGCTCAAACACACACACAGCCATAAAAAGAAACGCAGCAGCACCATGGAGAGACGAAATTGTTTGCACAAAAGCCATGAGACTGAGACGTCAAAAGGACAGGAGTGTAAAAATAGGGAGCACAAGCCCTCTATTAGTAACTGATGGATGATGAAGGAACCGCTATTTGGTGGTAAAGTCAACTTAAAAAGAAGCAAAAGTACACGCAGAGGCAGATGTTGCTTATTACTCTATCTATTATTTCGTTCGGCCGAAACATGGCATGGAGTTCGTACCAGGAAATGAGCATTGTGCTGCTCCTATATATTCTTTCTCTTCGATGAATAGTTTCTGCAAATTGGCACGAGACACTTTACATGCCGCTCTAAGCTTTCCAGCAACCTTGACTTCTTAATCCGACGCTTATTATCCAACACAAGTAATTAACTTTGCTATAGCGTCGCGCCGCCTGTAATAATTTACTGCCTCTGAACTCTCCACGGTAGGCATACCTTTTGGTCTCTTGTGCTTGATGGAGAGGATTATCCACATAAGTTTATATGGGCATGGTGAGTGACTTCTGGGTACCTTATGCATATCGCAAGGCGTCGCGTAGGCAAACAATATTATAATTGCGACCAATAAACCGATGAATGGCTAATGTTTGCAGACTTACGTTTGACTTATTAATCCGCTAAGCAGTGATTTGCATGGGCCGGCCGCATCAGGCGGTCGCATTTTCTCTTAATCTCTTTACAGCCCCGGCTGTAAAATTTTCTGCCCATCAATGGTCAATTAAGTTGCTTCTGTGTTGATATATTTTATTGTACGCAGAAACTAACGTCCCCTTTTGCGGTAGAAAATTTATGAGATTTTCTTAGAGTTTTGCCAGTTTTACATCAATTTTGACTTTCAATAATTCCATTTTATTTATATTTTTAAAATAAAATTCTGAACAATTTACATAAGCTGAGAATCAAATATTAAATTTTAATAATAATTTTTTTTTCTAAACTTTATCATAAATCTTAAATTACGTTTAAAAATTAAATCATACAAATTGAAAAAAGTTAAAAGTTTCATCTGCAAATATACCAAAAATAAATGTAAAATTGATTAAATAAAAGGACAACCCTCATTAGAAAAAAATCAACAGCAATTAACTAATTTTTTAAAACAAATAGAAACAGCCTTGACTATCCTAGAAATTTAAACGACTGAAACCAAACAGTTTTAGTGTCCACATTCACTTTATTTTTAATTTAGAGAACGTACACTATAAGAGAAAACGCATCCCTTGTTTATTGTAAAGAGTGCAAGCAAACAGCAGTTTGACAACCATAGTGTATTATTAACGGACACAGAACGTCCAAAACGACCAAAAGAGTGGACGCACAAAGTTAATTAAATTAGAGTCGCAGAGTGTATTTGGTGTGTACAATAATGCGTTGGTAGTCATTGCTGTATATGGACACAATTATTGGTCTGTTGTCCCGAAGAGAAGGCATTCATATATGTAGTTGATGTGTGGTGGACCCGCATCCATCCAAGTCTCGGAATGTTGAGACACCTCAATTGACCAACAAAGCGTTCACAACATTTCCGTTACTTTTGAATTAACCAGAGGCGGCCACAATGAACAATCCAATGAATATTGGTTATAAATACAGCGGTATAGTAGTAGTAGTATAATAAATGGATCTTAAATGGGCAAATATCGAGATGAAATCTAACTTTACTACTATTATTATTATATTTATTACTTGCGCTTAGTCAATACATTCAAACAATTGAATGAAAATAAACAAAACGTGAATGAATTTTCACTTTGTATGTGTGTGTGCCGAGTGTGAGAAATGCGGGCCACAAATATTTTGATTAAAAGTGCCGAAAATCTCATAAATTCTTATTGCGTGCACATTATTGTATTATAGGGGATGGCTGTTTCCATATTTTGTTCCTTTTTTTTTTCGAAAAAAAAAACGACATTAATTGAGATTTATTGTTGAATTATTATATCGAAGTTTCTTTAAAAAAAAGTACCAACATTTCTTAGTAATTTGTATTTTTTACGGGTATGGTCAGCGATTTGCAAATATTGAAGAGTAGAATTATAAAATTGGGATTGGGGGCGGTTAATTCAAGAATGAGTCACTGGTGATTATTGAAAATGATCAGTTTCTGTTATTTGCTAAAGGGATTCATTGGAAGAATTAAAAAAAAAAATTCCGGACGTTGAATTTCGGGAAGCTGTAACGACTTTCGCTTATTTTGTGAAAACCAAATCAACAAATTAAATCTGTGCTAATAGTGTAAAAGCTATCAATAAGTCCAGAATTCTGAATTTTCTGAATTTTTAATTCAAAGTTTTTTTTTAATCAGGACACGCATATTTTTATAAATTAAAATTACTTTTTGAAGAATCGAGGAAAGACTTGGCCAACTATAACAACATGAAACCTTTATTTTGAGCGCCAAAACATTTTCTTTACAAATTTGGATTTTACCCCTTTCGCATTGCAAACCCTGAAATAGGTTCAAAAATTATAAGAAAAAACCCAATTAAAAAAAACACGACAGAAATTAAACGAAAAAATGCAACCACCCCCTAACTGTTTTCAATCCTTGAATTCTTGAATCGCACAAACAATTTAAATCCTTCTAAATCGTCTGCACAGGAGAGACACTCAAAGCGATTGTTAAGCATATTAGTTCTGCGTATGCGTGTAATGCAAATTAAAAAACAACATGGAAAATCTGCTGGTCCACAAATATTGTACATTGTGTTCGTACAAAGTTCACCCCTTGTTATTCCACTTTTAGATACTCATTAGAGACAAAAAATAGAACCATACAGAGAGAGAGACCGAGCAAAGCAAAGAACCGACGTCCACCAAAACACAACATTCGCATTCGGCTCCCGATGGCGTAGATGAAGAGATGAAGAGCCACATACAAGTAATGCAGAATGAAAATACACATGTATTCAGTTTTTGCTTTTGCTCGTTTGCGGTGCCCTACTGTCATAGCATGCAAGTATATAGTATGGGATAGCTGGGATTATAACGCACGACCGCGGGAGGTCCCCTTATTATATGGTTTGCACATACACACACTCTATGGGACATGGGCCACGCACCGACTTCATTATTCTCGTGTTGGGCCGTTTGTTTTTCGCCCATCGGACAAAACGACTGATCTTGTTATCATCCGACGCACGTCGCGACGCGTGCCGCCGTTGTTGTTTTTTACGTTTCTATGTGTTTTGTTATTGTTTAGGGGGTGCAAGAGGGTGGCGACGATGGGAAAGGAATAAGGATGTGTTAATAGAGGTAAACCTCTATACAAAACATTTTTTAATTAATGTTTGCAATACTTACATCTTTTATCAGTATTTTTTCAACATTTTCAATGTTAAAAAATACAAGAAAAAAGCATTTTTTAGTGGATAACATTTTAAAATAAGATTTACTTTAAGAAATAGCTAGTCCGGGAAAATCAACCACTAAGAGGTAAACCTCGACATAAAATTTTATAAGGTGCAATTCGGTCGCTTTTGGCTTTCTTTCCCTGAAACCAACTTTCTCGCCCTTTATCCCACACCCACAATATTTATTTACGATATCGCATTTACGATTTGTTTTTATTGCACTTACTTGACTTTCCATTGTGCTGGAAGCACAATTCCATCCAGAATTACGCGTACAAATCTATCGTCGTCTTTCTTGCTCTTGCAGAAAATATACGCACGAAATATATAAATAAATATGGTATACGATGAAGGCCGAGAAGACTTTTATTGGGGGTGTCAATTGAAACCATAAAGTTCACCGCATGTTTTCGGAATTCTCTTTATTTCCATTATACGTAAGCATATATTATATTGAGAATTGAGAATCTATCGACCCGATCTGTACGTTCGGATTTGGATAAATCGGAGTTGCAGTTACGGTGCGGAGATTGAAGCTTTTGGAGCTGGAGCAGGCAAACAAGTTGTTTGCAACTCTGGGCGCACTAAGGGGACCAAGGAAATCATTTTGCTAACAAGTAGTGAAATATAAGAACTCTCCGCCAACTGCCCCCAGAGTAAACGGACACATTCGATCGCATACAGGGAGACCCCTAAGTGCAAACTCATTTTAAGGGCGCAAATTGATACTTTTTTATTATTATTTTAACAGTTAATTGTTAGGGATCTGTTTCAAATTTGGAAATAAGAAATTTTTATAAAATTATGTGTTTTTCGTCGAATTTAATTGCTTTATTTATTGATCATAAATTTATTAACAACTGATATTGAAAGAAAAAATAAATTACATTATTGGTTATGAATTCTATCCAATAAGCAAACAGAACAATTTTTATTTTGAAGCTTTCCACTTGAATTTTTCTTTGCAAAAGAAGCAAGATCCTGTATACAAATCGTTAGTACAAACAATTCGAGCGGTCAAGTTTGTTCCTTATGTGTGCCCTGGATCGGTAATTGTGGTAATCAGAGCCTCGGACAACACACACACACTAACAAAATAATGCCAAAGTTTCCGACCAATAACAAAGTACAGAACCCAAACCAAAAGAAAAAAAAAATGAAACAAATATACCGTTTAAGCAAAATTTATAAAATAACGAAACCATTGCTTGTATAAAACAAAACTCAAAACAATAAAAGAAATATCAAACGATTTGTTTTTCACAGCGAAAGAGATTATTAAACAAAAAACAAAAAAACAAAAAAAACCGTAGGAATATAATAGTGTAGTGTCGTTGACTGGCCACCCTTAATGAACCTCCAATAACCTCCAACCTCTGGGCGTATTATTTTCTTAAAGTGATTTCGCAGCCAACAGAATAATCGATTCGATTGTTTATCGAACGGATGCATTCATTGTTTCGTAATATTTTGCACCCAGTTTGCAGCCAGCCAGCATCAGTGGACAGATGCGAGTCGCGAATGTATAAAACTGCAATTACCGGTCGCTTGTTTCGGATAATAATAATCGCTGCACGCACGGGGTGCGCACCCCTCTCACTTGTGGGCCTAATCGCACGGAAAACCGAAGTACCGGATTAACATTATTTTCGCAATCGTATACTACGTATACTTCGCTTCATCCGTCTCTCTCTCTTTTTCTTTTATAATAACTACGCACATTTTATTATTGTGTGAGTAGTAGTGGTAGAAATCTAAAGTGTGCATATGGGAAATCACATAAGACGCGAAAGTGCCTCAAAGAAATACGCACCTTGTGAGAAAAGTACTTAATATTTTCGGGTGATGGCAAAAACATGTTTTTCATGTACAATTTTTTTATTTTCTTTTTAAATTATGGAAAAATGGTTAATTAACCATTAATAATTATTAATCCTACCTTTGAAACTCCGTAGTCTGAAGTCCTGATGATGGGACACTGTCATACCGCACTACACCTGAAACCAAAGAGAAAATTAAATTAAAAACATTTTTAATTTACAGTTTTTATTTACTGAAATGTAAAATAAAATATTAAATTAATTTTATTTTTATTTATTATAGAAAATTAGCTAAGTGATCAAATTATCTTCGTAAATGTGAATTAATTATTGGAAAATCAGTCTATTAATTTATTTAAATACCTTTTGTATCATTTATTATGTTTTCACGAAATTTTCAAAAATTTCAATGAAAAATAAAAATAAAAATGCAGTTTCAAAAGAATATTTGATTAATTTCATAAATCAAGGGGTCCGACAATACTTCTTTAATAACAAAAAATAATTCTAAAATTTAATTTAAAAACAAACAAATTAAGGAAGGAAAAATTAGTTAAAAATCCATTAAATTTTGTAATTAAAAAAAGAAATTATTACAGGGACAAATAAAAATTGTGGTTTAACAACTCAGAATTGGATTTAGGGTCACAAAGAAAAATGACCAGAAATAATTTAACATGAAATTAATTAATAAATAAAGTACTTATTTAAAATTGATTCTTAAAAGATTTTTTATTTGAACATTCCCATGCAACTAATTTCTATATTGAGTGATAACAAAAAAAAAATATTTTTCACAAAGTATTTTTCAAAACAAATAAATATTTATTTGAAATTGGCAGAAATGTAAATTGCGATTTAACGACCGACAAATGGATTTAGAGCTTGGAACCAAAGAAGAAAGAGAACCGGAAATTAATATAAATTATTATTATTATTTATTATTTAACTTCTTTTTTTAAACTTAAAAAATATTACTTTGATGAATTATTACCTGGTGCAATTATAACCGATAATACTATTTAATTATTTCAATATCAATAGAACAGAAAATAAATAAAATAAACTTTCCAAAGAAAAAGTTATGGACGAAATAATAATAATAAAAAAAAAGTTATTTTCAAAAGCAAATAAATATTTATTTAAAAGAGAAACAAATAAAAATTGTGATTTAACGACACACAATCGGATTTAGAGCTTTTAGAGCCAAGAGAAGAAAGAGGACCAGAAGCCACCACCAATAAATGTTGGTCCATGTAAACTGGCACATCCGTGCTTGCTTCTGTTCGACTCTTTGACTCATATATTTATTAGAATCGAAAATCGGATCGCTTGCACGCGCACTAAAAGGGCCCCGTTCAACCGCACATAGAACTGATGTGCACATACAGATATTTATTAGTGCGTGCGATGCGATCTTTTGAAGTCTTCGATGCCTTTGATGCTGGGCTGATTGATCAAGCGAATGCCACACAAACAGTCATAACAATAAATATTTAGGAAGAAAAAAAAAACGAGCGCAAAGTTCATTTATTTGAAAAATTTTACTACTGTGAAGAGCGATCTCTCTAAACTCGAAAATTTCTAGTTGTAAATCAGTACATAACAAATATAACAAGCACACACTACAACAAAATTTTCGACAACGATTTCGAACAGTTGTAAAAGTAAAAACGGACATTGCGGACGGCCCTTGGGGGGCCCACAACAGCTACACTGATCTAGTACCCGGAATATCCTTAAAATAATAGCTCAAGTCACCCACTTGTGATTTATTTACGACCTTTTATTTGGGTCGTCATAAACGTGACCGAGTTCTAATTCATTCTGGGCCATCTTTTGGCCAACTTCTCATTGTTCCCCAAATTTTCTAAAGAATTTATTACCCACTGACCAATAAAATGCTACTGCACCAACTTTTCCCCTATCTTCGTCCATGCAGCAAACAAATATTTAAACAAGTGCATCGCTGACCACATGCAGTGACCTTAATTATCCATCCTTCTGACGTTTTACTTATTTGAAAGTCAACGCTTTTAATAACAATGTACTGGGTGTTAAGGTTTTCCGATTTGATTAGTTTGCTTTTTATTTATGCAAAAAGCTCATCAGCAGAGGGGTTGATGAAAATAATAGTTGATTTTTAATGCTTGAAAAATTAATTGAATTTTGCAGAATCTAGAAAGTTCAAATTTACTTAATTTTTTGGTCAGTTTTTGAAGAAATTTCAGAAATAAAATAATATCTGAATTAATTATTAATCATTCTAAAGTTTAAAATTTTATATAAAAATATAGTTTTATAAAAATAAAACAATCAATTGAAGAAATAGCTGCTTAATTTAAAAAAAGTAAATCCCCTGTATAATTTTACTAGAAACCCAAAAAGATTTATGGCGCACGTTTACATTTAATTTCGAAACAATAAAAAAATTACCGATTGCGTTTTTCATTCCTTTTATATTATATTATCCTCCGCAGCGAGTATTAGTACGTTTTTATTGCGCGATCCATTTTTTTTTATTGTTACAAAAATTCTGTTCTCGTCGTAAACCTATTACACATACATAATAGGTGAAAAATAAACACTGCCTCTCGTAATTTGTTTCTTTGGCATAAATGTAAGAGAGTTAGTTGCACGAGGAAGTGGCCGATGATTTACAAGCGCACATTAAAAATCACTTGTTTCGTCCTTTTTTCCTTCATTTTATTAGAACCGAAATTTAGTTATATGCATTTTCTGGCAGCTCGGAACGATAATAAAAAAACACGTACGATTTTACAAAGCGTATTATAAGCAAAGAGGAAAGCTATAAGGAGTCATTCGAGCGCTAATTTATAGGGTGCAATAAATGCGATACACCACGACTTTTCTATTCTGTTCTACAAGCGTTTTTATGGAAATACTAATGTTTAATTATTACCTAGTGTACCTATAATATATGTATGTATAAAGTTCATACCATTTTGTTGAACTACTTTGTGGCCAATTACGTCTAATTTATACCTCTAACGGATTTATTATTGGAGATATTTAGCTTTTAACTCAAAAATAGCAGTAATTTGCTTTTTTTTCAGGGAAAACTGAAAAACAACAAAGTAAGCTACGGTTTCACAAGTTTCATGTTGTTCTTTTGTGGGTACTTGTTACTTGCATACAAAACAACAGTTTATTCAACTGCAAAAAGCTTCAAGAAGCATCTGCATAAACAAACACCACTTTACAACTTCAACAAACGTTTATGAAAAAATAACGAAATGAATATTTATTACAAATGGTAAAAAATCATTGTCTATTATCATCTTTTTGGATTATGAAGCTTAATTAGCTGTATATTGTTAATTACTAAAATTGTAAATTACATAAACAGCAATCACTACATGTTAGATTGTTTTCCATATTAACCAGTGTAAAAAATATTAATTAATAAGAAATCTTACCAATAATTATTTATTTGCTGTCTGTACACCATAATTAACAAACATTTAGAGAATTTTTGCAAAATTCATTTAGCAATTAACAAAACTGACCACTTGTTTACGAAAACAACTGAATTACGATGACAAAAATGAGCAACTAAAGTGCATCAAACGCCATCTGATGGCGTTGCTCTGTAAACTAGACACCGTAACCTCAAAATTTTTAACATTTGTAAACTTTTAAAAAGTTTTTATTAATACTTTTAATGTTATTTACCAGTGCTTATAAACACTTTAGAACAATGTGTACAAATGCAAGTAAAATTATTGCTGTGTGTCAAATGACTTCAACTAATAACAAAGCAGAAAATTTGCAAAGTGTTACTCGGCTTGTAAAAAATGCTAAAGACAGTAATGCAGCTGTAAAACCTCATGAAATTGTTGAAAACCTTTTTTAATACACCGCATTTTTAGATGGCTTTCTTCCCGGAAGCTTGTGATTATGTGGCATTAAACCAAGCGGAGTACAGGGAAAAAGCTGAAAGTTTAGATGGACCCACTGTTAAATCCTACAGAAACTTGGCAGAACAACATAAGATTTGGCTATCCATTGGTGGATTTCACGAAATTAATGCCAGCACTGGAAGTATTCACAATACTCATATAATTATTAACGACAAAGGAATTGTTTGTGGTGTTTATCATAAGATGCATTTGTTTGATGTTGAAATACCTGAACAAGGTATCAATTTAAAAGAAAGCAGCTTTATATCTGCTGGTAAAAATATGGTAGATCCTGTGAAATCACCTGTGGGAAATATAGGACTTTCTATTGTATGTTTTGCTAAGCAATCACACAAAATTGTTTCAAAAATTGTATTTTCAGTGTTATGATCTACGATTTCCCGAATTAAGTACTCTTTTACGTAAAGCAGGAGCTCATATTTTAACGTACCCTTCTGCTTTTACCTCTGTTACTGGTGAAGCCCACTGGGAAACACTTTTAAGAAGCCGAGCAATCGAAAACCAGTGTTATGTAGTAGCTGCTGCTCAGTTTGGAGTTCACAACGAAAAGCGAACTTCACATGGAAGATCTTTGGTTTGTTTAAATTCTAAATTAAAAAAAAAGTATTTATTTGCTTCAATTTTTAAGATTGTTGACCCGTGGGGAAAAATTGTGGCAGAATGTAAAACATACAAAAAAGAAGAGAAAAGTGATGAAAGTTTAGCATTAGCCACTGTCGATTTTGAAATGCTGGACAAAATTCGAAGCGAAATGCCTATTTTGGACCATCGACGAGACGATATTTATACTTTAAAATTAAACGCTATGGAGGAGGAAAGCGGCTGTAAAAATGAAGATTTTAAATTTTGTCATAAGAATATTCCAGCTTCAACTGTGTTCTTCAAAACGAAATTTTCATATGCTTTTACTAATATTAGGTGTGTCGTGCCTGGACGTAAGTAAATTTTATAATTTATTAATTTAAAAAGTTGACAAAAACAACGAAAAAATATTTTTTTTAAGATGTTCTTGTAAGTACTCGAAGAGTGGTGAAACGTCTTCCAGATTTAACACCAGAAGAAACATCTGACCTCTTTAACACAGTGGTAAAAGTGCAAAAAGTAATGGAAAGAAAACATGGTGTAAATTCAAGTACTATTTGCGTGCAAGACGGAGTAGATGCAGGACAAACAGTAGCGGTAATAAATAAAATTTATTTATATTTAAAAATTATTTAATTTAATTCAAAAAAAAATTCACAGCATGTCCACGTTCATATTCTACCAAGAACTGCTAACGATTTCAATAGAAACGACGAAATCTATGATGCACTTGCCAAACACGACCGGGATGAAAACCCGAGTCCTCTCAGAACCAATGAAGAAATGACCAAGGAAGCCAATGAAATAAAATCTTATTTTAACAAATCCTAAAATGATGCAATTTCGAAAATTCTATGTAATTTAATAATGATTAAATAAATTAATGGTAAAATGGGCTGCATACAGATGTTTAGATAAAAGAAAACGAAGCGTTAGTAATGTGGTGAAATTCAGTGTGAAAAATTCACCCTTAATTAAGCATTTTACATGCGTGGTGACGCAATTTTAGATCGGTTTTCGCTATTTCGAATTTTGTCAGTTGTATTTGTATAGTCATACCGTAAGCAGTGCTTTTGTAATTTTTGCTTTTACAAAAATTGTCGAAAAAAAATTAATAAAATGATTGGAGATGATGAATTGATTAATATTTTAATTAATTGTCCGAATCTTGGAGAGGAAATTGATATAATTGATAATAATGAAACTTGTGAAGCACATTTTGATTCCGTTCTGTGTTGGCCGCAAACGCAAGCTGGCGAATTAAGTGTTTTGCCCTGTTTTTCCCATTTTAATGGAATCCGATATGATACAACTCGTAAGTATTCTTTTCGATTTTTTTCCTTTTGTTTTTTCATGTTTAATTTAAGTTTTAAAATACAGGAAAATTTATTAACATGGAGTGTAAAAAGTAAAAGTAATAGTTAAATTGTAAATTATTTATTAATTTAAGAAATGTGATAACTTTGAAATAAATTAAGTTATTTTTAAACTGCAGGGAAAGCATCAGATACAATCTGTAAATAATTTACCCTTTTTTAATGCACATAGTAAAACGCCCTGAAACCTGTACATGATCAATAAACCTATATCTATTTTTAGTCATTAAATACTTTATTAAGCTCTCTTTTGATAAAGTTATTTAATTATTATGTTGCCGTTGCTATTATAGCAATTAATAGGTAAGTTTTTTTTTTATAAAAAGGATAAAAGAAAAAACTGTTTTTTAATTATAACTTCGACTTTATTTTTATTTTATTTACTTTTCTGTTTTTTAATTATACTCTGATTCAATAAAAATAGTAATAGTAAACTTCTTAAAACATGAAAATAATTAATTTAGTTAGTTATTTAGTTATAATAAATTTAGCTCAATTAAACAGAAAATAATTGCAGAAAAATTACTTAATTCTTATTAAAAAAGAACATGTTTTAAAATTTCACTTATTTTCTGTTTGCATACAAAATAGAAATCAAACTTTTTGGTTGTTTATAGTAGATAGAGACTATTTTTTATAAAAAGGTTTTTAAATTTAAACTATTCACTGATTGCATAAAAAATAGTAATCAAACTTTTTTAAATACTTTAAAGAGATAAAATTAATTAAATATGATTTCAGCCAAATTGCTTATTACATTTTTATACTTATAAATTAAACTAATTTAATCATAACTTTAATTTTTTTTTAGCAGAAAGACCTCTGGTCTATAGCCGTGAAGATAATAAATTATTATTATTACCTTAATTTTATTACTTTATTTTAATAAAAAAAAAAAGATTATAAACTATATTAACTAATTGCACAAAAAAGAGAAATCTATTTTTTAAAGCATTAAGATATAAAATTAATTAATTTCCTTCATTTTTCGATAAAAAACAGAACTTAAATAAAAATAAAAAGTACCTTTTTTCGCATAAAATTCCAACATTTTATTTCAATTATTACAAACACTATAAAAAATAATTCAAAAAATATAATCCTTCAAAATAAAATTATTATAACATTAAAAAAAAAAAAAATTTGCAGAAAATGCAAGTCGTCACTGCTTACCCAATGGGCGCTGGGCGCCTTACACAGATTACAGTCGGTGCCTGGAGCTGCCCAGCAGTTCACAGGACCACGAATCAGAGCATCAAAGCGAGCACCATTTGACCACCAGCATCTACTTCGCCGGTTACGCAATAAGTCTTCTGGCCCTTTCAGTGGCCGTCTACATATTCTTCCGTTACAAGTAAGAGCCCAGCACACAGAACAGAAGAAGAGGATTTGCAAGATGAGTTGGAGGAGTAGAATCTCACTCGTAAAAAACGCAAGTTAAGAGACCACTTCTCCACTCACCTTACGAAACCCCTTGGGAAACAATCAGACTGTAGTATAGCAATTTAAGTGCTAGCGAAGCAACTTCTTCCAACATTTGAGATCTCTTATCTCGCGCGCGGCAATTAAACAAACCCTAAGCAAATATGTTTAATGAATTCCCTCGCGAGCAAACATCAACAGAATTTGCTGTTGGAATATGATTAGAAGCGTTGATGGATTAAACTTTTGGGCGCCAAATTCCCCAAAAAAGGGATCAGCTTTAAGGAAAAAGTAGTCTTTGAAGCATGGAAGTGTTAGATCTGGTATGGATCAGTACTACGAGATCCAACCTTCCACCACTCAGAAAACTACTTTTTTGCTTCTGTTTAAAAAAAAAAATATTTTAAATTTAGACGAAACTTTGGATAATTATTGATACGTGAAAGAAATCGATAGGTGAACTGAATTTTAAAGGATCATCGCTCGGGTTTTATATTCTTCGTTCTGTTTGCTCGCTCTTATCAATAACCAATAATAAGTGCGACACTTATAGAGTCGATAAATGATAAATTTGTTTAATGTTTTTCCGTTTTCTCGCCTTTTTTTTTCTCTTCTTCTTTAATCTACTTTTTCGAAGTATTTGCTCTGATTAATACATTTAATGTCGAGGAATTACTCAATAAGCAAACAAAAACGCTCGGTGAGAATGTTTGCTTTTGATTTGTAGATTTGGGCGACAGGTATTTATACTAAAAGGAATTGATCATTTTTGGTACTTGGGAAAATTTTTAAAATGAAAAATATTTCAAGTTTTTCCTTCGTTGGAAATTTTTAAGTTGATTATTCATAAAATTCTGCAAACAGTTTGCAACTTCAAAGAAATAAATAGTCAGAAGTTTTTAATTTTGAGATAATAAATATAATTTAAGGTGCGATCGATGATATCAGTTTTTTTTACACTAAATTAAATTTACTTCATTAATCATTATTTTATTTCACCCTTTTTACTTTTTGTAATTTTGCTATTACTTCAAAACTAAATATGTTTTTTGTTTGTTTGTAATAACTGTTTTGTTTTCTAGGTTTAATTATTTGTAATTATTTTTGAAGGTTGGTTATATTTTAATTTACTATTTTTCTGCGAGATTTTTTTATAGATTTCAAAAAAAATATACCTGCAAACATTTTGCAATTAATTTAAATGGTATAAATCAGCAGTTTTGCTGAAAATAAATTAGATTTAAGAAGAAATCGGTGTTATCAGTTATTTAAAGCAAATAAATTTATTTATTTAAAGTTAACTTTATTTCTTATAAACTTTAAAAATTCTAAAAAAAAACTTTATTTATATAGTATATAAAAATTTTTATTTTTTAAATTACTTTAAATTTAAAACTTTTTCCTTTTGTATTCAGTTTAATTAAGAAATATTTCATCTTAAAAAATTATCTTAATTATAAAAAATTATTAATATTCGCAATGAAAATTCATTTTTTTTTACTTTTTTAATTTTCTTGCCACCGTTCATTCTCATTGTATAAAATAACAAATTTTCATGTAAATAATTCTATGAAATGCTTTTACAAGTAAATATTTAAATAATCAATAAATATTTAAAATTGATAGAGATACCTACAAGAAATCACAATTGACTTAAGCATTTCATCAGTATTATTTTTGTTTATATATTTTATTAATTTAATTTTACTTTTTACTGCTTAATTATGTAAAAAAATATATTTTAAAACCAGAAAAATATTATAACTTGAAATCGAAAAGCATATTGCAAAATAAATTTCTTTTTCTAGGGACTTAAGATGCCTTCGAAATAAAATCCACGTAAACCTGATGATCAGCTACATAACTGTCGACTTCATATGGATTCTGGCATTTTTAATGGAAACTTCTTTGGCTGGAAGTTTCGCTTCTTGTATATTTCTACTGATACTACTGCATTACTTTCATTTGACAAACTTCTTCTGGATGTTTGTCGAAGGATTCTATCTTTATGTACTGGTGGTGAAAACCTTTAGAGGAGACCGTATAAAATTGAATATTTGCGCAATAATTGGATGGTTTTTGCCAGCAATTTTCGTCATTATATGGGTGCTGGCCAAATGTTACCATTTGTACGACACCCCTCAACTAATGAGTTGCCCGTGGAAATTCGATCATTACGACTGGATTTTTCAAGTGCCCGCTTTTCTCGTTTTGTTCATTAATGTCATCTTTTTAGTAGTCATCATGTGGGCAAGTATCTTTTTTGCTTTTTTTAATGAATAATTTATTTTTTGTTTTGTAAAATTGCAGGTAATTTAAAACATTATTTTTGGGACTTTTAATTTGTTATTTTCTTTTTAATAAATTTTTACTTATCTTAATTTTTTTTAATGAATTGAAAAAAACTAAAAAAAAATTTTAAGGTTTTCATTCATAACTTTTTTATTGATTGATGTTTTTATCTTCAATAAAATTTTGCTAGGAATTTAAAGTCGGAGATTTTTTTTTGGTTTCGCTTTTTAATTTGTAATTTTTATGTGCTTTTTTATTCTATCTAAAAATGACTTAATAAATTTAAAACTCTTCAAAATAATAATTCGTATTAATTAATTTGAAGATTATTATTTTTTTCTTTTTAATTTGATTTTTTTCATCAACTTTTTCTTAGATAATAAAGGTTTAATAAATTAAAACTTAAAAAACTTTTTTATCGTGATCATTCATAACATTTACATTGCTTGATATTTTTATATTTAATAAAATTGCTAGGAATTAAAAGTTGAAAAAATATTTTTGGTTTAGCTTTTTAATTGTAAATTTTATGTAGTTTATTTTCCTGTCTAAGACTGTTTTAATACATTTATTAGAACTCTTAAAAACTTTTCAAAATATTAATTGACATTAAGTAATTTGAAAATTATTAATTTTGCTCTTTTTAATTGGAAATTTTTCCCTTCAGCTTTTCTCTAGTCTACATAATATTAATTTTAAACTTGAAAACTCTTTCAAAGTATTCATTCAAAACTTTTTTATTGACTGACATTTATAATCATCAATAAAATTGCTAAGAATTAAATGTGTGAAAATTAATTTGATTTTGCGTTTTAATTTGTAATTTTGATTGATTTTTTTCCTATCTAAGGACGATTTAATTAATTAATAACTTTTATAAACTTCTCAAAAAAAAATCGTAGCAATTAATTTCAAAATTATTAATATTACAGTTTTTAATATGAAATTTTTCTCTTCAACTTTCTCCTGGATAATAATAATTTTATAAATTAAAACTTAAAAACTTTTTCAAGGTATTCATTCATAGCATTTTTTGATTGCGACTTTTATCTTCAATAAAATTGCTAGAAATTTAAAGTTGGAAAATTTATTTGGTTGTGCTTTTTAATTTATAATTTTTATGTGCTTTTTGAATCCATCTAACACTGAATTAATAAATTTATATCTCTTAAAAACATTTCAAAATTTTAATTCTTATAATTTAAAAATTAATAATTTTCCTCTTTTCAACTTGTAATTTTTCCTATCAAACTTTTCCTAAATAATAATAATTTTCAAAATAAAAACTAAGAAACTTTTTCAAGGTGTTAATTCGCAAATTAAGATCGGCAAACAGTGCGGAAACTCAACAGTACCAGAAAGCAGCAAAGGCTCTGCTGGTCCTGATACCACTTCTGGGAATAACGTACATTGTGGTCCTAGTGGGCCCAACCCAACCAGGCATTTCGAAAATTGTCTACGAATGTTTGCGGGCCGTCCTGATTTCCACTCAAGTACGTATCGACGCCACCACCTCAAAATTTTTATACAAACTCATCGCAACTCATCACTTCGCAAATAAGACGCACCTTTCTCTCAAATATACGTACTATACACTCACACCAAAAAAAAAATTACATTCCCACAAACACTTATCTAATTACTTACATTTACTATATTTATTTACGTTTGTTTAGTTAAACAACGCAATACATATGTACACCGAAAAATATATGTGAACTCTCCTATGTTTATAGAGAACAACTTTTTTTTTCGTCGTGATGACATCGAAATTATTTATTGTACATTTTTATTTTTAGGGTTTTTCCGTTGCGCTTTTCTACTGTTTTCTCAATGCCGAAGTGAAAAACTCGGTGGCGCATCATTTGAGCGTGTGGCACACACACAGAAACATCTCGCAGCGGTCCAGCAGTTTGAGAAAAAGCATCAGTGGCAGAGATGGATCCAGGAGGTCCAGGGAAAGCATAAGGTAGTTCTTTTACTGCTTTTTAAATTTTCTTCTTTGTTCTTTAAAATTTTAATTATTTAGTTTTAGTAATTCCAATTTAGAATTGAATAAAAGGTCTCAATAATTGTGTGTTTAATTTTGGATATTATTAGAAAAAAATATTAATTTGTTTCCTTTTGGGAAACGTTTTGTCTTACTATGATTTAATAGTTTCAGTAAAGTGATAGGTATTTTCTGGGAAATTTAATGAATTTTGTATTTTTATTTTCAGGCTTTATCAAAACGTAAATTTCTTCAAGAAACGCGAATCTTCTTGTTCTATTGGAACTACCACTTCATTGGTTATTTGTTCCAATCGGAATAATAGCATTCAGAAGCACCGAGCTCAATCTCTCCAAAAATAAATAAATTTATTGTTTATTGTAATTATTTGTGTTTGAATGTGTGGTTTCAGTGTTGAAAAATAAAGAAAAACTTATTAAAAATAGTTGTTTAATTGATTGTTTCTTGCAGATTAGTTTCATTAATTTGATTGACTTTATTATGAATCAAAATTAATTTGATTATTTTTTTTATTAAAAAAATGTATGGTTTTGTTAATATTTAATTTGTAATTAATTGTAAAGATTTTTATTTGAAACTTGTAATTGATTAAGTAATTTTAATAAAAGAAAATAATTGTAAAAATAAAGGACAATTTAAATAATACACAAAATTAGAAATTATTCTTTCGTTTAAAACTTTTTAAGTTTTTTGGTTGGCAGTGTTTGACGATCCTAATTAGCAAATTATTACCTTAAAAATGTATCAAAAATTTTTTTTACTTAAATTAAATTACTAACAGCAAAAAAAAAAAAAAATTACTAATTAAAAAGCAAAACCAAATAAATTTTCTATTCCTAGCAATTTTATTGAAGATAAAAGTTATCAGTCAATAAAAAAGTGAGGAATGAATTCATTGAAATAGTTTTCAAGTTTAAAATTAATTAAAAATTGAAGAAAAAAATAATTAAAAAGCAATAACAAGAAGTTTCAAATTCTCTGCAACTTTACGAAAGAAAAACCAAAATTTTCTTTTAAAACTTTCAAGTTTTTAAGAATACTGTAAAAAAATGTTAAATGTGTTATTATTACCAAATTTTGGCGCTAAATAATTCCATAATGATGGACCTATATTTAATTTATCACAATACTTAAACTATCAATTACTATTAAGTAAAATTATTTTTGAAAACTGCTTTTTTATAAGAAAATCGTTATGATAAAAATAATCATATTTTTGTTGCTACCAAAAATTAGTTTTATAAAAGAAATTTGGTATCTCTTCTTAATGTATCTCAACAGCAAAATAATTCTTCATTTTACCATACCAAAAAACTTTAAATAAACTATTAAAATTTAAAATTGCCGCTGCAAAGATTAAAAATAAAGGTCACATCCATTTGACAGGCAGAAATGTTTTCGAAATTTCTGACAGCCATTGCTTTTCGCTGAAAGCTGTAACAAATGCAAATTTCTTCGCCTAAATTGCAAAAATCGGCAAACTAATTAAATGTCTCGCCTATAAGAACGATGGAACAGGAAACAGTGGACAACAATTCAGAAAATATAAATCAAGACGAACTCATCCTAGCCCAACAACGACAAATTCAACAAGAAGTAACCACCAAATTTCTAACCTACGAAAGTGTTTCGCTAAAAAAGAAACCATGTTTTCCATTATTTTAGATTTCCGACACGATTCCACT
This sequence comes from Holobus sp. GC000080, assembly GCA_030556065.1. NCBI lineage: Eukaryota > Metazoa > Arthropoda > Insecta > Coleoptera > Staphylinidae > Holobus > Holobus sp. GC000080. The sequence goes on from JASKGO010004944.1 coordinate 20,289, forward strand.
GGTAGGCTCCCTGGAGCCCGTCAAATCTCTCGTCAACGAGTACGCGAACGATGCAATCTACCTGGAGAAAATCGCCGACCTATCACTCAAATACCAGTACATTCGAAGAACCAGACCTGATGGCAACTGCTTCTTCAGAGCCTTCAGTTATGGGTACATAGAGAAACTCCTAGAAGTACGTGATCAGTTCTCCGCCTTTCTGACACTGGCAGAGGGCAGTAAAAAGATGCTAGTCGACTTGGGCTTCCCCAAATTCACTGTGGAAGACTTCTATGACACTTTCATGGAGGTGCTCAGGAAAATCTACAATACTAAGAGCATTGATGATGCCAAACAAGAACTGCACACTTTGTTCAATGAACAGGGATACTCTGATTACATGGTAGTTTATATGAGACTGCTGACCAGTGGCCAATTGCAAAAGGATGAAGCCTTCTTCAGTTGTTTTATCGAAGGGGACCGATCGGTAATGAAATATTGAAATCTTTCAAATGGAAAATCTAAGATTTATTATGCATTACAGGTGGCAGAGTTTTGTCATCAAGAAGTGGAACCTATGTATAAAGAGAGCGACCACATACACGTAATAGCAGCCTGTTCGGTTTTAAATACGGGTGTCAAAGTGGTCTATATGAATCGCGGAATGGGAAACACTGTGACGGAACATAATTTGCCTGAAGGAACATCGCCTCTCGTGCACCTTTTATACCGCCCCGGTCACTACGATATTCTCTATCCTCATTAATTAATTTATCTCAATTCTTTTCCTTTATTGACTACATTGCACATATATTCGAAAAATTGCCTTTTGTAAGGTTCCGCAATGTCCAATCATTTTCATTGTTCGTTTATCAATAAGAAATTGCCAAGTAATTTTTCTTTTTTGTTTTTTACTACTTCTAGGTTAATTTAAAACTTAAAACTTTTTTTTGCAGTAAAATTATTGTTGGTATTTAATGCTTATTGTATTAAAATTACTTGTAATTAACAATTATGTGAGTTTTTGTTCACTTGGTTAGGTCATACAATGCGTTATTTTCATTATTTCAAAAAAATGTTGAAAAAAGGTTTCAAATTAACTCACCGGTCTACTGCTTCAAATTATGTTGGAAGAACACTTCAGTTATGCTTTTGAAATATATGCTACAAATTTATTTTGCACTTTTTCTATACTTCATAAAATTTAATATTTAAAACAATTGAAGTCAACTAAACAAAATTATTGCAAAACCGTATGCAACTTTATATTCAACATTGCGTTTGTTGATTTGCGTTATTCAACTTTTTCATACGTTCTATGAATGTTTTACAAAATTTCCAATGATTTGCTTCAATAATTAGCAGAATTTAATAAATTATTGAATAATTAAACTACCCTTATTTCTAATTCACTGTTAATTCTTAAGAACAGCTTTAATTTTTTAAGAAGAAAACAAGTTGGACTCACCAATTGAAAAATCAATGCGATCTCATGCACGAAGAAAAAACCTTCAGCGAAGTCATCCAAAACAAAAATTACATTCTGCACAATGAACTGATTACATATTCACCATTACTTTGTTAATTAATTGCACTAATTTTTCATGGTAATAAAACCGGCAACGGATTTACCGATTGCCAACTAAACAGTTACTAAAACACCAGTGCTGCCAATGTTCTCCAGTTACTTTTTGTTGCCTTTTAATTTGGTAGTACTGCCCCGAATAAAATAAATGTTACTAGGTCACGGAGTCAACAAAGCGCACAAAGATTAAGAAATAATTTTAATTATAACGAAAAACCGGCCAAGATTCCGCCAGTTTCCTACAAAAATGAGTAAAATATCCACATTTAAACTTATACAGAGCAATAAAGTGCACCATGCCTCCGTTATATTTTTCCACGGATCAGGTAAAATTTCATAACCTTTGAATTCCTAGTTCAAAATCATATTTTTAATTAATTAAACAATAAAAAATCAATTTAGGAGACACAGGATCAGGTATTTTAGACTGGGTCAAGTACCTCATAGGAGACTTTTCGCAGCCGCATATCAAATTCATATTCCCGAGCGCTCCTTCAAGACCCTATACTCCTTTGAATGGAGAAAACAGCAATGTCTGGTTCGATAGACTGGACATTACACCTGATGTACCTGAGCACAAGCCTACACTTGAGTCTATATCAGTTGAAGTGAAGAAACTAATTGATAATGAAGTGAAAGCAGGAATATCTCTGGATAAAATTATTGTTGGTTAGTATTGCTACCTTTGTTCTGCTTTTATTTCTTTCTATTATTTTCTTTTAATTTAATGTTTAAATTTGTTACTTTTAGGGGGCTTTTCAATGGGAGGTGCTTTGGCTCTTCATACTGCATACAGAGTTGTTCCAGGATTAGCAGGGGTTTTCACTTTATCATCATTTTTGAACAATGAGTCGCTGGTTTTTGAGTCTCTGGCAAAGAATCCTTCGATTACTAGAAGTACTCCACTGCTTATGTTCCACGGCGACCGCGACACATTGGTTCCTATGCAATGGGGCGAGAGCACCTATAGGAAACTGCAGGAATTGGGTGTAAACGCCGAATTCGTACCTTTGAAAAATACATTCCACGAACTGAAAAAATCAGAACTACAACAATTGATGAGCTGGATTAAGAAACTGTTACCGTATGAGAAAGCAGTCTGATGCATCATTACCAAACAATGGAATTTAGTCAATTGTATGTAGAAAGGGTAAAATAAGGACAATATGTACTGGCTAGGTCTATAAATGTGATCTCTAAGGGTGTTAGAACTTAAAAAAAAAAAAAAAAAAAACCAAAAAAAGTAACAAAAGGAAATGACTTTAATCAGGAAGAAAAAGATATAAGATTAGTAATTCAATTCAATCCACTCTAATAACTGCCATTTAAATGTTTTATAAATGTTTAGCTTATTAGCGTTATCTATTTGTATAGAGATTTTTATGACTTTTTGATGTTTAGAGAGAGCTTTATTGCGCCCGATAAATAAATGAAGAAAAAGATGAATCTAACTAAATGGAAATTCTATGATATTTATATATTATATATTTTGTTCCTAAATACTTAAAAAGTACTCTTTATAATAACTATAATAATAATAATAATAGATGATTTACAAAAAGCTTATAAGATGTAATTCTAATTATTATATTAGAGAAATATTATATTCTATATGTATAAAGAGCAATTTCTATAATACAAAATTACAGAAAGCGAATGTTTTATTTTTTATTTTAATTATTATTTAAATTAAAGAAGCAACCTATGGCAAATAATTTAATTTCGACTAGTTTTTGCTTTCCATCGATTCATTGCTGGCTTTCAAGTTTCCTTTTCTTTTCATTTTTAATTAAGTATCACTTAAATGGATCAATCTTTTTTTTTTTTTAATTAAAAATAATTAATTAGTCCCCCAAGTAGTGTCTTTTGGGAAAGGCGTGTGAATCCAGTTAGATGATTGCGATTCTTGATTTCTAGGACACCGTCCTAGTGATTTTATATAAGGACCAAATTCGCAGGTGGGAGCAGTACATTTCTCTTCATTAATACATCTAAAATTTTATTATTTTGTAATTAATAAATCAAAAAAAGTAATTTCAATTGAAAAAAAAACCTTCGATCTGTGAGAGAAAAATGTTCTTTGCCTCTTTTCATATTTAGACAGCCGGAAAGGACATCTTCATTGGAATTGATCCCTTGGGAGGCTGGAGGACAATCGCAAGCGCACTTCGAGTCGTGCCTTTGTCTGGGCACAAACTCGGAGGGGCAAGTGCAAGGTCTGCAAATATGGAAATGTTAGTTTGCAATTCAAAAAGGGAATTTAAATTTATCCCGAATGAGTTACTTTTTGGTAGGTCGAATTCGATTGAAGGTTGTTGCATGTGCTTGGGTCGCTCCCGACCTGACCAGACGTTGAGGCGTCGCTTCTAATTCAGGAACGGAGTCTATCTTGGTACATCCGCACTCAGTGTGATTGTAAAATGAGAGCTTTTCCAGCTTGTGAGATGAACGCGTCAATGTCGTACTCTGAAACCGATATCTTTTAAAGTTTGGAAACTACTAAGGACTTTCCTGCATAATTATACTAATTTTCAAAAGGGTTACTGGTTACATTGGTTTCATCAAAAGCAAGTTAAAAGAAAGTGCTTTTAATTAAGTTTATTTTTGGTTTGTTAACTTTAACTATTTTGTATAAAAAGTAAGACTAAGCAATTGTGAAAATTTTACTTTTAAAAGATTTAAGAATCTTAAATAATCCTTTTTTAAGTTGAAAATTCGGTTTCTGCCTAATTTTATCAGATTTTTAACTTTAATTCTTCTTTGCAGACTCAGAAATGCAACTAAAGATTATTTAAAAGAAAATACTTTCAATTATGTTTACTCTAGTTTTCTTAATTTAATTTTTTTTTCTATAAAAAAAGCCTTGGAAATTGTGAAAAAATTACTATTAAAATTTAATTTTAAGAGTTAAAAATCCGTTTTCTGCTCAATTTTAACGGATTTTAAACTTTGTTTCTTCTCTAGAGATTTAAAAAATATTAATAAAAAGAGTGTAACCAAAGATTAATTGAAAGAAAATGTTTCTAGTTATGTTTCCTTTGGTTTTGGGAATCTAATTTTTTTTTGTATAAAAAAAAGCTTGGAAATTGTGAAAAAATTACTTTTAAAAGATCAAAATTTCTTCTTATCTTCATCATCGATGACTTACTTTTTCCCTCTTTGAGGATTTAGAAAAAAAATATTAAAAAGAGTTAAATTATTAACCAAACGATACCAAAAAAGAATATGCTGGCAATTATGATTATTCTAGGTTTTTGTTCATCACTTTTTTTAAATATTATTTATTTATTTATTTATTATTTATTATTTTTTAAATAATATTTAAGAATATTCAAAAAAGTTAAAAATCCGGATTCTACTTAATTCTACCGGATTTAAAACTTTGCTTCTTCATTGCCGGCTTTGTAAAATAATAATTAAAACTTTTATATCCTAAATCAAAGGTAAATTTGAAGAAATAATTATTTTTACCTTAGTTTTGAAAATTTAAGCTTTTGTTATATAAAAAATAAAGCTTGAAAATTGTATGTACAAAATATAGTAAAAAAAAATCAAAATTTAGCTCCTATTTTTAACGTTTGCTATTCTTTATAGACATCGAATTTATTAATATTCCAGGAAGTGACTGAAATCCGAAAGATTTATTGTTGTTTTTTCCCATTTTTCTTTTTGTGCCAAAACTAGGTCAAAAGGAAGCAATTTTTTCCACATGAAAGTAGTTTCTAAACATCGCGATCTAGTTAAATATGTTTTCAACTTTTTTTCAACGGCACCTCAAAACAACTTTACCATAAAAAATAATGAAAACCCATTTTCCTAAATTTTCCGAACAAAGTAAAAAAAAAAGACGAAGAAGAAAAAATACTCACATAAAAATATAAATAAATAAGAGTCTGTTTCTTTGGTTGGCATTTGGTGTCGGGCGTAGTGCAGCACCCGGTATCCTCGGCGCATCTATGCAGAATGGTGCAGTGGGGTGTGTACCTGGTGCCCGGATTCGGATGTTCGCCCTGCACATCGACCACCCTCGCTTTCGGCACACCGCACTTGATCTGGTTCTTGATGCGCAGCATGTGGTGCATGGCCGATTCCACTTGCTCCAATGGCAGATCGCCGCCGCCGCCGTTCCTATATTTCGCGGCTGCAAATTAAATTCAAATATAACGAACGAGTTGAATATCCTCTCTTCTCTTAATGCTGCTCTTTGCTTTCCGTTGCGCGTTTGCACAGCAAAACTCGAGAAGAATTTCAATTGCTGCGTGGAATTCCGTTTGAATTACGTACCGAGATCACGATTTCCTGATGCGCCGCCGCTGCCGTCGCTGCTGCTGCTGCTTAGCCTCCATCGGCTTTCCTCCACCTTCGCCCGCGTGCCAAAGTTATTCCACTTGTACTTCGTCACGTCACTTATGACCTCTTCCTCGTTCTGGATTATGGCATGGTCCTGCGGCCATTTCCGCTCCTCGACGAACTCCTCGTCGTAATCTTCCTCCATTTCCTCATCATCATCATTCTCTTCCATTTGGTCTTCGTCGAAGGAGTTCTTATCGTCGACCACTTTATGCTTGCTCTTGTCGTGCAATTCTTCAGACTGCAATTGCAATTAATTAATTAATCTTTAATTTATTTGAGCAATTAAGTGGAATTTTAATTGGACACAAATTGCCTTTTTGATTATTTAAGCTTTATACTTCTGAGCTTTGTTCAATTCTTTTTTTTTTCTTTAACTAAATTTGCTATCAGAAACATTTTTTTAAGAAATAAAAGAATTGTTTTTTTTTTCTTAATTTGAGCAATTAAGTGGAAATTTAATTGGAAACAAATTGTTTTTGTTTTTAATTCTTTTAGCTTTTTATAGTTATCTCTCAGCTTTTGTCAATTATTTTTATTTAATTAAATTTGTTATCAAAAAAATTTATTTAAGAAAATAAAAGAATTGTTTTACTTCTTAATAATAGACATTTTTAGCTTTTAATTTTAATTAAATCATAAAAACGCACAGTTTATGGCACCAATTAAGGACAATTAAGGGTCAGCTATAAAACAATAATTACGAATTTAACTTTAATTAAACAGAAAAAACAGTTACTTTTAATTACAATTACAATGATTTTTTTGCACTTTAAATCACTGAATTTACTATAATAACAATTTTGAAAATTAATTAAAGAAGAAAACAATAGAAAAACACAAAGTGAACAAGTTACTAAATATAAGAAGCAATTTAAAACTTGAAAAGCAACAGCAATAGTGTAAAGTAAAACTAAACTAAAAGTGGTTTCTTACAATAAATTTGGCATTTCGCCAAAGTGGCTGCGCTTTAGTTCTTACGATTGTTTTGACTCAAACGAGCACTAATTAAGCAAGGCGCAACTCTTAATGGAAGATAACATCAGAATTGGAATAAAGCAATAATTCATTTCTAGACCCCTTTATCATTCTTTCGTTTCCCTATAGTAATTATTGATACAGCAGCATTCGACACGCAACGGCAAAACATTGAAATCGCTTTCGATTATTTTATTATTAATCTCTTTATAGTTCCGCGCGCGCAAAAAAGCAAATAAGTAACGAATTTTCAACAATTTTTTGTTTATACGCGAAGATGTTCGATGAAGCTGAGGTTATCGTTAAAACTTGACATAATTTTCAATAATCAGTGGTAATTTGGTGAATTACTCATCGACCGTTCAATGAATATCGAATAAATCTTAATAGAAATAATGCGCTAGCGATTAATAATAAAATATTGTGAAGGAAAGTGACTAAACATTAATTAATGACACTCATTTATTTCTCTTTATACTGCTGCTGTTCCCAGAAGAGCAGAGACTATGTAACTATTCCGTTTATTTATCTTCTGCCTCAATGATTCAATGAGAGAAGAAAGTTTAAATAAAGTCCATATTATGTTTGCCTTTCATCTTCGCTGAAGTTGGGAGTATTCTGCATTGAGCATCGGAGCATCGGATGAGATTTGTGTTGAAGATTCTTCAGTTTACGGGCTCAATGTAGAAGAGCTAAGAAACTATGTTTGTGTGAATGTGTGTGGAAAACAAGATGATGAAAATATGCGCTAGGAAATTCCAGACTAAATTAAAGTGATGAAAATTACATTTGGCGCCAATCGTTTTCAATTCGAATTTCACTTTTCACTCGATCCTTTTGTCCATTCTGTAACATCCACTACATGTACATCTATTTCGGTTGCAACTTGCAAACACACAGGGAAACTGTTGATTAACGTAATTTCTTTTTTTAAGTGCTTAAATAAAACAATCTAATTTCGGAGTTAATTTCTTTAAAGGATAAAGGAAACGTTATTTAAAAATAAAATCTACGGTGGAACTTTTTTTTTTTTTTAATTTTTAATGATATAAACTTTGATTTTCAAATGGATTTTTCAGTATTCAGAAAAAAGGTTTTCAGGAAAATTAAAATTTTTGAATTCAAGAAATCTTAAAAAATTTAATTTGCATTTTCATTTAGATTGGGAATTTTATGACTTTTTTAAATAAGTAAAATGATAAATTGGTGTCGTCAAGGAATAATAGAGCACAATAAAAAATAGGGCTCTAAGTTTAGAAGCATTTTTTTTTTAATAAGAAAGAGAAAGGATTTAGTCAATCCTTCGAAGTTTCGAAGTATTTCAATCAAAAATCCATTTAATTTAGGATGAAACCGGAAGTCAGATATATTAAGAAAATTGAAAGACTACTAGAAAATTAATAAAATAATTAAAACTGAATAGAAACCAAAAATTAAGTAATAGAAATATTAAAAAAAAATATATATTTATCAAAAGAAGAAACCACATAAATGATTTTTTTTATATTTTTTTAACTCCCATGATGTTAGCGCCCCAAAATAAGAAAGTGGATTTTTTACGAGTTCTCTATTAATTAGACACAAAAGTAAATAACACTATAAACATTCGGCGAAATTGAAAGTTAGTGCCAATTATAAAATAAAATAGGCTTAAAATTGTATTACAATAAAATTGACAAGAGGAATTTTTCAAAAATACTCATCACAAAAAACAAACAAAAAGTAAATTCATTTAATCTTCAAATTATTAACTGTTTCATTAAAAAATCAAGAAATTATTTTAATTTTCACATAAACAGGAAGTCAGAAATGTATCGCCAAAAATTTCTCAAAATAAAAATAAATAAAAAGACTACGAAAACCGTAAAATACCGTTTTTTTTTTCAAATTTTATACTGCTTCATTAAAAATCAAGAAATAATTTAATTTTCACTTAAAAAGGAATTCATAATTATATCGCCAAAAATGTCTCAAAAGGAAAAAAAACATAAAAAACATCCTGTATAAAATGTCAATCTAGACATTGAGGGGGTGAAACCCATTTGGAGCAATTTATATAAAAGCAACATATAGTTCAAGTTTATAAAAGCAGATGTTTACAAAGCACATACTTCCATTATACCGCCTTTAGGTCCTTTTATGTACCGAGTGTGCAATTACAATCATTACTATGCATTCTTCTCCTCCTGGCCACTGCCATACTATATACATAGTATAGAACAGATAAGGGATTTTTCCAACCCAGAGGATAAGCATATAGAGTGTAAAGAGAGTAAAGACACTCTGGACCACCGCCAACGATAGCCCTCAGCCATATCTATTTGCATGTATCGTTTTGTTCACCACACGTATAGTAATGAGTGTTATACCAATGGTTTCTTCAACCGAGATTTGCCTAGCGAAGCCTCATTAAACTATGGCAGTGCACTAACAATTAAGCACGGAAATCTAATTCGCCAAATAGAGCAAAAAAGCATGGCAAAAGTGTATTTGCATCGGCCGGTCGCAGTCGTTTGCGAATGAGTGCCGACAAGATTAACAAGCGGATAATCGCGCACTAATACGACAGGTGCCAAGTTGCAATGCAAGAGACGCAATTTGCAAAGTCAATTATCGGGTAATTATACACGGTGTGCGCGTATCTACTATACTGCTATACTGTATGCGAAACAAGGTGAGAGCACGACACGCGATCTTAATCTGGCCACATTTATCTCTTTTTCAGCTTTTATTCTGTAGACTGTAGAATTACTACTTTAATATACAGGGTTGATGAAAAAGTAATTGCAAATTGCCAATTGTTTCTAAAGTTAAAAGCTTCCAAAGCTTTTTTGTTAGATGGAGAATTTTTAAATATTTTAACAGAAAAAAAAAATGTAAGGGTTGTTTAAAAAAGTCTTTAGAAACTTATTTTTATTTTAAAGCAAACAAACTATGAATATTTTGTCTTGTTTTTTAGTCCAAAATGAATTCTTCGTTTTATTTTCAATTTTCCACTTGAAAATTTAAAGTCAAAGTTGTAGAAACAAAATTATTTCTAAATTTAGTTGTTGGAATAGAGGCTTTTAAGAGTAATTTGTTTTAAGCCTCGCTGGTTGTTATAACAATGCAATTAATTTTCAAAAGAAGGCACCTAAATTCATATTTTGAAAGCAGTCAACTTTAGGAATACTTTAGATTCTATAACTTTGTCTTAAAAATAAATGAAGAAATCGTTTTTGGAATGACTTACAAAGACTTTAATTTAATGTAGACACAGACATGGAGTAAGTTTACTTTGTTTCGCCATTTTTGGAAAACTCTTTCCACTTATTTTTACTTTTTCCAATATATTGATAAAATTTGGCCCTTCGATTTTTAATTTAATTTTAAATTTAGATAGTTTGTTTTCCACAACTTTTAATCAAAATTAAACGAATAATTCATTTGGGATATGAAAACTTTTAACAGCTTTTTTTTAGTCACTTTGTACAATTAAATTTTCTTTGTGAAAACGTTTCTTTACTTTTGTTAGCTCTGTAAAATCAAATAGTAAACAGAAAACAGAGGAGCTTTTGATTTTAATATAAAAAATGTACTTAGCAAGTATAAACAAATATTTTTAACTGTTATTTTTCAAAAAATATAGAAAGAGTTTGTTTTTAAACAACTTTTAATCAAAATTTAATGACTAATTTATTTGTGGTATGAAAACTTTTCACAGCTTTTTTGAGTCTCTCTGTACATTTAAATTTTCTTTCAGAAAACGTTTCTTTACTCTTGGACGCCCTTCAAAATTAAATTTTTAATAGAAAAAAAAATTGTCTTTAAATTTTAATATAAAAAAATGTATTTACCAAGTATAAAAATATATATTTTTAAAGCTTATTTTTCAAAAACTTTAAAGATAGTTTGTTTTCTACAACTTTTTATTAAACTTAAAAGAAAAAAAAATTAGTTTATAATATGAAAACTTTCCACAGCTTTTTTGAATCACTCTGTACATTTAAATTTTCCTTGAGAAAACGTTTCTCTACTTTTGTTAGCCCTGTAAAAGCAATTATTTAATTACTTAGTCGTTAGTTCGTGCCATTTTTTTCCAGCTCCAGCAGCAGGAAGATTCATGTGAAAATTACAGGTTTTGCTTTCACATATCTTGATTTTTTGTTTGTTCAACGCATCTTGCGCAATCTAATAAAAATTGATTGACAATAGAAATCTGATGGCAAATAGTTTATTTCGTTTATTTTGTAAATGCTTCTGGGCTATTTTCTGATTGCATTGTGCAATCGTGATGAGATATTTAAGTGCTTTTAGATGTTCTGCATATTGTTCGAATAGTTTATAGTTTTAATAGTAGAAATAAAATTAATTATTATATGAAAAGCCATTTAAAAAAATGTGGGCGTAATTATTTTTTGCTGTTTTCGGTTTTTGAAAAATTACTTTCAACGGAGGACGGAGGAAAAGTTTAAAAAGTCACTTGTTTTGTAAGTTATCAGAAGAATTTAGAACAAACTGTCAATGGTTACTGATTAGTAATTTGTAATAATTAGAGAGACCAAGAGACCGTTATTTTGCGTGTACATTGTACACGTTTTGTCAATCAAACTGTACAAGTTGGACATTTATTTTTTATTTAATTTCTTTAGCATTTCAAAATGCAATATAAATCAAACTGGTCATTTTATCAATTTACATATTGAAATTATACATTGCAAACATTAATAAAATCTATTATTCAAAAACAAATTACAAAACAAATTAATTATTGTCATTTGTATCATACGTTTCAATCAAAAAATTTCAAAAAACATAAATAATTTATACAAAAGTATTTATATTTATGTGCCAGGGAAATATTATCTTAATCTAAAATAAGATGCACATAATTTGCACAGTTGCACTTTGTGAAATCGCATCTTTTCCTTCATCCTTCTTTACAAGAGAAGTCTCTAATAAATATTTATGAAAGTAAAAGTGTCATCGGCTTCGTTTACAACCTTTGGCTTTAGTCAGCTGCAACTTTTTGCCAGTGCTGTATTGTCTGTGATGTTTGCAAAATTTTACAATTTATGTCCGTCACATATACTGAAATAATATGTGCATTATTGAAATTCCACATTTCATTGCTGTTTTAATGTTTTCGTATTCTCATTACCGCGCTCCTCTCTATTTTAAACGCATAAAATTTATTTATAACTTTGATTTAATTTCCGATGCCGATTGTCGCTATAGAATGACACAACTCTTGCTAATTTGTTATAACAATTCAAATGATTATCGCGACGGTTTTATTGGATGTTTATATTTATTTATCGTAAAGTCGTTAAATGCTAAGTTAGCATTACTGCGGTTGTTAGATAATCGTTTTTTTTTTCTTCAAATGAATATAAAAACTACATACTTGGTTTGTAGTTTAAAAAATAACTTTATGACTGACAATTGTAATTTGTTTAAGTTATACCTGCATATCTTAAATATTTATTGCTGCAGACGAATTTCTAAGAATTGTCAATATATTTTATCAATTTTATGATTTTGTTTATTGTAATGTGATTCAAATGTAAGATTTTCAATTTTTTTTCATTTTTATTTTGCTAAATTGATAAATTTTGTTTGAAGGTATTAAATTTGTTAAAAATTAAATAGAAAATACTTCATTTACAGTTATTTAGAAAATTGCAATAAATTTCTTTCATTTCTATGTTATTGGAGAATTTCCCATAAATTTAATTCTTATGTTACACAAAAAAATATTTTATTGAAATAAAAATCAAGTACATTTAATCGTAAATTTAATTTAATTTAATGATTTTCTTTTTCAAGAAGCAATAATTTTCATTGTCTTTGTTAAATTACATCTTTTATTGTCAGTATCAATTTCTTTTTAAACGAAATTATTTTGTTAAACAATCAACAATTATTTTTTCATTGACAAATTTTTTTATTAATTAAAAATCCCCAATTTTAATTGTTCCTCGTAATTTTATTTCATAAACAGTAAAAGTTTTTTATTAGAAAGATTTTCTGGGTTATTATTTTACAATCCCATTGATTGTTTTCAGGGAAAACCTTTTTTTTTTGTAGAGAACTACATAAATTCTCAATTTTTTTATTGTTTTAAATATTTCAATTAAACCTTAAGACATTATTCTTATTACCTTTGATTAATATTTTAAATCTTTTAAGTTAAAGCTTTTTTTTTGTTAAATAAAGCAGAAAATAAAAATATTCAATAAAACTTGCTCATCTTTTTCAATATTTAAATTAAACCAAAATTCACAGTTTTCTTATTATATTACCCCGATTTTTTTTTAAGGAAACCCGAATGTTATAATGAAAATATTGAATTTAACTTACTTATCATAAATAAAATTTAAATTAACTGGGAAATCATAGCTTTCTTATTATTTTTTCTTAATCCTTTGACTTTTCCTTAGGAGATCCAATTTTACAGATAAAAATCAAATTAAATGAGAAAACATATTATTTTTGTTCACCCCTTCGATTTTTTTTAAGGACAATCTAATTTTATTTACAAAAAAAAAATTGACTTAAACTGAAAACACGTTTTTAAATTTATTTAAGTACATATTTAATATTTAAAGCTCAAAAGATAACAAATTACACGTACTTAATCATAAAAAAAAACTTCCTTAATAAACCATAAATTACTCTTATCGTCTTCACAACTGACCCTAATAAACGATAAAGCAATAAACCAAAAAAGAAAAAGAAAAATACCGCCAGAAAAGAAAAGATAGAAGGAAAAAAAGGATAAGGATAATATAATAATTACAAACATCCTGTATGAGTGTACGTAGTATGTAAATTCACGTGAGGTCCTAAACCTATATTTAATTTCCGATGCAAACCGGTCGTTAAATGTCCTTAGAAAGCGATAATTTGAGTTGACAATGAATGCGTAGTGCGTGTCCCGTTCAATGCACATAGCACAACAACGCTCTTCGTGCTGCTGCTGATGGCTGCTTTTACACTCCCACAATGGCACACACCGTCGGTACCATCGGCACCAACGGCAGCAACGGCAGCAGCCAACAAGCAGCCAGCCAACGACAAATCCCGAAGAACCAATGCACCAAATACTAACAAGAGCTAAACGCAACAAACACCACCGCTACAATAAACTCTCGGATCAGTTTAACATGTATGCAGTATGTACATTGTACACGCACACACATGTAAAAAGGATAATAATCGTTTATATGTATGCATGCATTTGTATGCGTATGTGTGTATGTGTGTTTGAATCCACAAGAATGCAATCGAGACACGTTTTGCTTCCATACAAAACACTTATATGTGATGCATGCACGCATAGTGGTAAATTGTACGAAGAATACCAAAGAGGAGCACCAGCAGCAACAGCAGTAGCGGCAGACAGGAGGAGACGAAGGACGAAAAGGATCGACGGTTCAATTGATCCTAATGTCTGTGTGTGTGTGTACCATAGTATGTTGGTACTTATTTTTGAGAAAAAAAATGAATAATGGTTATGGTTATACGCACTATTGTCATGGTAAATCAAATCCAGTAGCCACCAGTGGCATTTGGTGGACGGATTATTCGAGTTGTCGGTAATTTTTTATGCTTATGGCCTTTTAGATTTAAGTAAGGTTTTTTGCCTTTCACTTGGATGAACTTTTTTTAAAACTAATGTTTTGCTTCAAATGAGCTTTTTTTTATATGAATTTTTATTCTTTAAATTTATGGAAATGTTATGAAAAAAATTTTGATGTTTGAAAAGGATTTAGTTGAAAGGACTTCTTAATATTTTTTGGTGGGTAAAATTGAATAATTTTGTGATACTTTATTAACTTTTCTAATAAAAAAAATATAATTGATTAACTTTTTAATAATTTTTTTTTAATTTTTTAAAGTGTCGAAACGATTTATTTAATTTTGATTTTTTTTTCTTTCTTAAAATTAATGAGAATGTTATGAAAAAGATTGTTATTTGAAAAGGATTTAAATGAATGGACTGAATGGACTTACTAATTTTTTGGATGGTTAAAATTGGACACTTTACTTTTTTGATAAAAAAAAATCTATATATTTTAATTATGAACTAAATAGCTTTAACGAAATTTATTAAACTTTATTTTTTATTAATTAGTTCATTAACCATTGTAAAAGTATTTGTTATTAAATTTGATTTAATGATTTCTTGTTGATCATTTTCTATAGGGATTTAAATATTGCAAAATTGAGAAGCTGTTTTGTTGCTTTTGTAGAAGATTTATCTGGTGGTCCTCAGTTGTTTCTAATGAAAATTGCTCGTTGAGGTTTTTATTTTTCATGGTGCGAGTCGTTAATTTTAATTTTATAAAACAAAATATAAGAAAAAAATGACTAAAAAAGATTTAATTGAGAGGACTTTTTCATATTTTGTGATATCTTTTGTGATATTTTGCTAACTTTTCAGATAAGAAAAACATATTTGATTAAATTTTTAATTAATAATAATAATATATTTTCCAGAATTGTACAAAAACAAATTCCTAAACGTTCTTTTTTTATATAATATGAAATCCTTTTTTTCTTGAATGTTATGAAAAATTATGAAAAAAATTAACTCATTGAAAAGGATTGAAATGAAAGGAGTATTTCTCATCTTTTGCAATATGTTATTAACTTTTCTACCTACAAAAAAACTATTTTATCGACTTTTTAATAAAAAAAATTGAACGTTTTTGTTTTATTTATATTGTAAGCTTTATAATAGTGTTGTTACTACACTTATTTTGGTATTTAAAAATCAATTAGCAATTTCGCAAATTATTCCTTTAACAAAACAAAAAAATGTTCAACAAACCTAACATTTTGCAGTTCGCATGCAAATCTATAAATAAATCCATTATTTAACAGAGAAATTATGTAACAAAGCTGTACACTAGGTTTGGTTTTTTATTAGCAGCTACTGAATAAATAATTTCATTGTGTTAAGAGACTTGTGTACTTTATGGCAAAATCGTAAAAAGGATGATAAAAATTGTTTTATTGCTTGCTAAATATATTCCTACGTATCTGTGCTAAAAAGGAAATAGTTGTAAAAAATTATTGAATAATTTGTTTTACGATTCGAATGTTAATTGATTTCTTTTATTTCACTATTAATATTCCCGGCATAATTTATTCATTGATAATTTGTTGCAAAACACATTATTATAGCTAATAAAAACAACAGCATTAAAGACCATCAATATAAATACATTTTTTTGTTATTTTTCAACTTTTAAATTATAAAAAAAAATCTTTTGTAATTCGAATAAATTTTAAACAAACTAAAAATAAATGCATTTTAAAAGTTGTAGGTGTAGCTATTAATCACCGTAAAATTATGACAAATGCAAACGCATTTTCTGTAAAATTTATTCGTATGGAACGTGCTTAAAGCTCTAAAGTGAAACGCCGTTCCGTTTTATTTATTTATAGTGGTCTCTAAAATATTCAATATAAATAAACGAATAAAGGTATAAATAAATTGCAGGATTAAAACACTTCGGAAACCATCTGCAGAATGTACCAATGGATATTACATTTCTGAGTGTTTTCCGATCGATCAAATCGCTTCTTTTGATTTTTATTCACTTGCTACACTTTCGCACTGTTCAATATTTAATATTTATATTTATGCCAAAGTTTCCTTTTACTGCTAAGCTTAAGCTTAATCTTAATCTTATTCAAATATCAAATTTATTTTTATTAGATTAATATTTCAAATGATTTTATTTTGTGAAAGTTTTAATTGCTTAAAAATTTAAATTATATAATTTAATTTAATTTTTTTAAAGAAAACCAAGAAAAATGTATTTGCAACTTTACAAAATAAAAAATAAAAAAAGATGACTCGCTGCAAAAAATGCAATTTAAAGCACAATGCGAAACAATTTAATCTAACAAAAGCTGAGGAGCATTTCGCGAAACCCAAACACAACGGAATAAGAGAAAAGGAGCGCGCGAGCGAAATTCCAGGAACCTTTTGTCATCGCAAAGTCCTTCAAGGAAGAAACTAAATACCGTCCAGACGATACTTACGCGATGCAATAAATCATGTTAGCGCTGGCAGAAAATTGGCCTCATGGCTTTAATTAAGACTTGACTGCACAGTTTCGGTTAGCAAATATAATATGCACTTAATGCACGCGCGCATCATGCAACACACAAACAAATGCCACAATGAGAAAAGATGAAGATGAAGAATAAGAAGAAGAAGAAGAAGAAAATAAATATATACTTATAGTTGAATATAGCGTGCAAAATGCGAATCACATTCTTTAAGCGCACAACAACTGCTCTATGATTTTGATGCGCTCATTTGGATATAATTGCAGCGCCGCTTGCTTCTTCTTCATATTCGGCCAAGAAGGACTCTATTCCTTCGACGACGTACCCGGCACAAAGCCACATTATTATCGTATCTTCTTCAAGCGTTGTACATTTAGTTAGACAGGATACGTTCCCTTTTCCCGAAGAGGGGCAGGACGAGAAGTATAGTAAAGTTTATATCGCGTACGTGCATCGCGAGATTTATAGCTGCGATTGCAGCATTAAATAAATAAATCTCTGTACGTTCTTTCTTAGTATACAGGGTATTTGTTTCTATTTAGAGTTGCATTGTATAGTTTTTGCATAGATTTTTTTTTCATCTTTGAGTTTTAGTAAATAATGAAATGGAAATTTGTTACAACAGAAAAAGTTTTGCTAAATTAATTAATGCGCGTGTGTTTGTTGAAATAATTAGTAAGTAATTAGTTTCAACCCCCTTGTAAACGACTGCTACCGCTGCTAGCTACGGATATTTATTATAGATGAATGCTTATTCTTGCATCGGACGCTTGCAATCAATCAGAATCAGATGTCCTTTGTGCGCTTAATTAAATTAGAAAACGTTGTAATTTTAAGACGCCCAATTAAACAAATTCTAAATTGGTAACGAATGCCATTTCTATCGAAACTTTTTTTTCCAATGCATTTTATTTTTATTTAACATAAAAACTGTTGATTTTTGCAGTCTAGTAAAAATTATAAGCTTTGCCCCGAATGAAGGTTTACATCTCTTTAAAAATCTTTAATTAATGAAGATAATTAACCTGGTCATAATTAATTAAAGAGAGCATAAAATAGTGGTATTCAAATCCTAGGTCAAGACATTTTTTATTGAGAAGATAGCATATGAAGTGTCTTATGTTACTGCTGCTGAGTATACGCCACAGTTCGCCCCTTCATTTATCACCGCGTAAGTTAGATGGGTGTGCATTGTCTTAACAGTGGACGCTAAGACATTGCAGGGCATTAGATTTCGATGTGTAAAGAATGGATGCAGTATTAATCGGAATATGGCGCACTGGAATGGACATGGGATGGATGTATAAAGTTGCTATAATTTTTTACTTTTTTCAAATAATTCATTTTTATCATTGAGAACTGAAACTGTAAAAAAATAAATTATTTGATTATTGAGATATAAAATAAATTCTGTATAGTTTTAGATTCCAGAAGAAGAAACAGAGAGTGTTTCTATATGCTCCTTTATTTCCACATCTTCTTCTTCTTCTTCTGCTGCTTCTTTTGCTGCTTCGTATATCTTCTATATTTTCTGGTTGCGTGTCTAAACGTTTATATGTGCGGATAGTTAACAACTGCGCGACGAAAGTACAAACATTTCCCGTTTTATTAAATAAACAACGACGGGGAAAAAGCGTCTGAATGTCTTTAAAAGTTTTACGTTCATCTCAGGGCATTTTTGTTTTTGTTTTTTTAGTTTTATAAAAATATAAAGCATTGAAAAACGAGATTTCATTTTATTGATAAGAATTCAGAAAATTTATATTTCTGTAAGAATTCGTAATTTCATTGATTTCTTTTCGTAATTGTAAATTAAATAAATTACAAAATTAATGCTCAACAAGTGAAATTAATAATTATAATAATGCTTCTGCATTTATTTTCTAATGTGAGAAAAAATTTCAAAATAAAATAACTGATGATCACTTTTGACGTGATTGAAACGGTCTTAAAAATTAGAAAATGATATCAAAGTCCCCCTAATTATAAAAAAAAATATATTAGATCTAAATGAAGTCAATGAAATTGTTACTTATTGGAATAGTTTTTCCACTCGTAGAGTAATCTGCAACTGTAAATAATTAACATTTATTTCGAAGATGGATTAGAATTTATTAACGGAAATTCAAATTGCCTATTTTTTTATAATTAAAAATTATTAATTTGGAATTACAAACAAACAAATTAATTGAAAGAGGTACAAAAAAGATATCACCCTTGAAAATTAGGAAATCAGAATTTAAAAATAAAGAAATTAGAGCAAATAAAAAGCGGGAGAAAAAACAGTTAAACCATGGTAAACTGTACGAAAAACGCAACTAACGGTTTTTCACTTTGCGCGCGGCCATTGTTTTCCTCGTTTTTCATAATACGGACTAATAAAACTTTTAACGGCACCCAATAAAATTCACATACAGACACAGAAACACCACCGAGGAACGTAAAAGCAGACCGTAACGACACAAATTTTACTGTCAATTTTATCGCTCGACCGAAAGGAAAAAAAGGAAACAGAAAAGAAAACGTGGAATGTAGGCTGAAGCAATGGCACATATGAAAATACAGATATATACATAATGGAGGAAAATCGATCGCAATAACAAAACAGGTCAACTACCCCGCAACGAAATCCACTTGTGGGAAAAACAAATAGTTTTTCCAAAAGTGGAGCAACGGTCGTAAATCACTTCGCGTTCAACTATCCTTAAGTAATTCGCCCACTTTAAAAGCGAGAAGAAAAAAAAAGGATACTACAAAGCGCGAAGCAAGCGAGGCGATGAAAATGTGGAGAAAAAGTGTCCATAAAAGGAGCCAAAATGTTTCTCCTCTAGAACGGAGAATACGAGCATTTGTGTGAAGACTGTTTAAGGGATTAAAAAGGCGGCCGGAAATTAATTCGTCGCTCTTGTATTTTAGTTTGTTTGCTTTGTGTGCCGGTTTTCTGTTGGTTTTCACGCACGTAAACGGAGACTACTAATATTTGGACTTCTATCGCCACTGTTTGGGCTGTAGTATTTGAAAAGGATTCTTCTGCTGGCTATAAGCTTTATAACTTACAGGATGTAACTCATATGATGCGTTCGTTAATTAATTAATTCATTTCATGCTTCGGCTCAGTGTTTGCTTTTCTTTTTACTGCTATTTGTTTTTCTAATTGATACTTATTTTACATCGTGCACACAATTGTGTTGTTTGTTTAGGAATTTTATGTTTCATATTTCATAAAATGCTTCTTAATCCATTAATAATTTCCATTTCCTAACAATAATTTGTTTCATTTCTCTATTTGATATATCATTTTCTTATTTTCTTTAAAGAAACTTCAAATCTAAGAACTTTTAAATGACGGTGGTGATGAAATCAAATGAGCTTTGATGAAAAGCTATTTTCGTTTTTTTTTTTCTTTTTTTTTTTCTTGAAATAAAATAGCAGTTATTTGTTCTTAAGTGCATTTTGCTGTTTATTGCTTTTTATTGTTGCAATGCCTATAAATAGTTTAAGGCACATCGGCAGCAATGAAGAATAGACTAACAACCACAATGGAACACATAATTGAGTTTCAGTAGAATTTAATTAAAAATAACTGCAGGCAAATGAAATAGCTAATCAGCAATCGTGTAAAAAAACAAGTTTACACTTATTATTACACTTAAGATTCGAAGGATTTGCTTTTTTATTTGTGCTTTTGTTCAGTCTAATGAAATGTTTTATTGAACAATAAATTAATAATAAGTGCCAATCAATAACTTAACAAACATCAATTTTAATGGCACTTATTGGAAGTGCAAATTTACTTTATAAATTTTAATTAAACAGTTAAAAGTTATTTAAATTCGCACTTCTATTTAATGAATTATAATTTTAACAGCGTTTTAATATATATTTTTTTTTTTTTTTAATTGAAGTAATCTCCATTTTTGCCAATGAAAAAGCCATGAATACAAATCGAAATTGAAAGCAATATTTTTTAATTTAGGGTGCAAAAGTTTAAGTTCAAACTTACATTTCGATGGCTTCTTAAAATTAATTTCATTTCATGTAATTTGTTCGTCAGTACAAATTCATTGAACAATAAATTAATAATAAATGCCAAACAAAAGCTCCACAAGCATGAATTTAAATGACACTTATTGGAAGTACAAATCTGCTTTATAAATTTTAATTAAACAGTTTATGCTAATCAACAGTTCAGCTTTTATAGTCAATAAATAAATAACCAGAACTCAATTAATTTCTTTCTTGGAAATTAACTTATAATAAAAACTGTACAAATTACTAGTAAATGTTAGAAATGAATGAAATTTGTCCGAAGAATTTATAAAGTTAAAGGGGAGAAGATGACATTTAAGTAAAAGTGAATTTATGGGGCTGTCCCAGTAAACTTTCCTTTTTATACGAATTAATTACAATTATTATTGTTCAAACCATAAACGCTGTTAAAATAATAATATAAAAAAAGAACGATGCAAAGAGATAAAAGCCAAAGGAAAAACTATGTGAATGGCGCAATCCATTAATAAAGTGAGAGTTAATGACATTACGTGCACATATTGACCACCCACACAAGCCATTATAAATAGACACATCAAGCGTTCAGGTGAATGGGAATAATAAATAAAATTTATATAAACAAATGCAATTTGAATGTACGTTACATACAAAGTACATGAAATACACATTTTCCTCTTAGATGTAAGGTATGTAGATAGATATAGAAATGCTAACGATTTAACACTTAAGAGATCGCTTAAGCAGATACGCAACTTTTGTCTTTGAAATAAGAAATTTATCATCGTTAAGCTTATTATTTAATAGCTTATTTACTTTTTCCATTATTTATTAGAATCGTTAATCACGCTTATTAATATTTCTGTTGCGACATTATTAGCCATGCTCTATGATGCGATATTCGCGCAGTAAAATTCATAAATTTATAATAAAGGTGGAAAATTGTGCGTCGACTATTAAAAGGATTAAAGTCGGTTTAATGGCAATACGAGTATAGTTGTCTATTAACGTAATTTATTAAATGAATTGATTAATGATGAATAGCATTTATGTAGCTAACGATTATGAAAAGTCGGATGATCGAATGTTGCAACTATTTTAATATTACAAAACACCTTTTCAGGTGTTAAGCTTCAACGTATTACGTGTTATAAAAAAGTAACTGTTTCAGAGGTGTTTTTAATTACTTATTTGATTAATTGCTCAGAGAAATTCTCATTTGATTGATTTTTTTAGTTTAAGCTTTTAAAGTAAAAAGCATTTTCTTTTTTTAACACTTAAAATTAAGTTAAAAATATATTTTTTTTATCATTATTTGTTATTTTTACCATTTAATTAAATAATTTAAGTTAATATCATTAATATACTTAAAATGTTTTCAATTCTGAAAATTTAATTCAAGGGGAAAATTACTAATTAATTACTTTCTAAGATTTATTTTTTAAGTTAAAAGCTTTTGAAAATGAAAGCTTATAAAAATGTATTAAAACCGTTAAA
Organism: Holobus sp. GC000080; assembly: GCA_030556065.1. Taxonomy (NCBI): domain Eukaryota; kingdom Metazoa; phylum Arthropoda; class Insecta; order Coleoptera; family Staphylinidae; genus Holobus; species Holobus sp. GC000080. Next base: position 42,757 of record JASKGO010004944.1, read on the forward strand.
ACTATATTATTATTAAAAAGTTTTTCTCCCAAAAAATTGTGAATTATATCGATGAAGAAGGATTGTCAATTTTTGAACAGAAATTCTCATTTCCATTTTTAATAATAAATTTATTTAATACATTGTTCATTTTTTTATATAAATTTAGCTGTCGTACTTAAAACTAAAATTTTTATCATTCCTGCAAAATATATTTTACTATTTTCAAGAAAAAAAATTTTTTTGTAACTGTTTTTTTAAATTTAAAAGAAGAACTGAAATCCTATGAAAATGCAGCTAATAAAAAAGTCTTTCCTCCAAAAAAATAAAAATTATTTTTATTATCATCAAACATGTAAAGAAAATTTAATTATTTTCAATTTTAGGATTGATTTTTATTTTTTATTTCTAGTAATAAACTAAAATTAGCAAAATTAGGAATCGATTTTTAGTTTAATTGAACATAAAAAATTAATTGCATTGTATTTTGGAAAGTAATTTTTCATTTAATAACCTTCAGAAAAGAATACAATCGAACAAAATAACCATAAAAAATAAGCCTTTAAATTTTAATTTCAAAAACGCAACTCATTTCATATAAAACACTCAAATTTAATTTAAAATCATCAAATCAAAAGTTCCATTACTACGCAGAACAAAACCAAACAAAATTTCTTAATTTAACTGCACCTAAAACCGTACTCAAAAGAGTCAAAACTAAAAGAAACAATTTGCATAAATTGTAAACGATTGCGCAAAGAAAAATAAAATGAATCCAAGGCAAAACAAAACGTAAAGACCAAACAGTCAGCGAAATAGAATTAAAGAAGGAAAAAAAAAAGACTCACCTTCCAAGCAGCACTTAGATCATCATTCCACGGGTCCTCCTCCTCATCTTCGTACTCATCATACTCAGTCATCCATCCGTCATCGGTAACCGCTGGAGGACCTCTTTGGTCCTTGGAACTCTTATCGAGCGCTACGTGGCTGCGAAATTTGAAACTGTCCAATCTCTGGTCCACTTTGTCCAAGTGCTTGAACGTCTTCTCGGACGGACGGCGATGGTGCGAGCGGTGGTCGTGCCTGATGCGCACATCATTGTCCTCGGCGTGCAGTCTTTGTGGCCGATGCTGATGCTGGTAATGATGGGGTCGGTCCAATTTGTATCCCCCTTGGACGTGAATCACGTACACTAACAAGAAGACCAAGTTGGCCACACGCATCACGACGCGATTTGCCACTTCATTCAAATCCAAGCGAAACTCTTCTTTCTGCTCATCATCGTCATCCTGGTTTTTTTTCTTCTTATTTTCTTTATTTCAACTTTCAAGTACTAAAATTTGCCCTTGAATTTAATAAAACTATTGGTTTTCGAGGAGCGTCCAAAAGAGCGATGTTTGCGCGCTTTCCGGATGGCAAACTGAGTGCGTCCTGCACTGTCGGTGTTCCCGAACCAACTGCTTTGGTGCTTTGCTTGGGCTGCCTGCTGCTGCTGCTGATTCGCTTCCAACGAGCAGTCACAACTCTCAGTAGTAGCAGAACAGCAGTTTGTAGCTTTGATGCTGCTGCTGCTGCTGCTGCAGCCACTAGCCTCCGTAATCTGGTAGAGAGCTTTTCACAAGAGCACTCGCTGCCTGGCTTTTGCGATCATTACGTAAAAAATACATTTGCGATAAGCGCGAATCGTTTTGTGTTTTTGCATGGTTTAATGTGCTAATAACACTCGGCTGGCAGAGACCAGAGTTTGCTGACCCATATATTATACGTTGGAGCGTAATGTGCAAGGCTAATTTTACCCATGCCGTTGCATAAACCATGCATATTAATTACTTAATTGCCGCTAATTGTCGCCAACAATAAAACGTTGCATTCCAGACGCGAAACGCAATGACTCATTCTTATAAATATTGTGCTGTCGAACTTCATGCTATATTCTATTTTTAAACTTTTGTTTTTCAATTTCGTTCATGCTGTGCATTTGTTTCTTAATTAGCTTGTTAAAAAAATAATAATTAATGAAAAAAAACAACCAATAAAATGAATACATTATTGCAATGTTAAGTTTTATTTTCTCTTTTGTAGAAAGGTGTGATATTAGTACGTGATTAATACTATAACAAAGAAATTTTAAAGGAAAATTTAATTAGCAGCGCTTTTTGCGTCGACGCGGCCACTTGCGGAACTAAAAGTAAACCTCTTTTATTAGGAAAAATTGGTTGCACTCGCCCCCTATATATTCTATAGAAAGGGACACCGTGCACTTAAAAATTATTTCCAGGGAACCAAAAAGACAGAAATGAATTTTTTTTTATTTTAATAAAGAAAAATATGCTTTATAAAATAAGGGTAAAATTTAATAAATCTGATAAGTGTCGTTTGAAAAAAAAATAACTTTTTTTGTTGTACTCGCTCTTTATATTCTATAGAAAGAGACACTGCGCACTGAAAAAAAAATTATTTCCGGGAAACAAAAAAGAGAAATATGAAATTTTGAAATTTTATTTTTAATTTTATTAAAGAAAAATATTCATTATAAAATAAGAGTAAAAATTAAAAAATCTTATTAGTGGCTTTTGAGAAAAATTGACTTCTTTGTTGCGCTCGACACTGCGCACTTAAAAATGTTTATTTTCAGAAAACAAAAAAGGCAAAAATGATTTTTTTTAAATTGTAATAAAGAAAAAAATGCTTTATATAATAAGAGTAAAACTTTTGTTATTAAATTTTGTTTCAAGCTTTGCAATTTATTTTATTTATTCATTATTGGCTAACGACCAACGGTCTTATCGCCTGGTGCATTTTATTTTCTTTCTCTAAATTAGCTTATAAAAAAAAACAATAAAATTAACATTGTTGCAGTTTTAAGTTTTATTTCATTTTTGTAAAAAGGTGTGATATTAGTACGTGATTAATATAGCAATTAAATTTTAAAGGAAAATTTAATTAGCAGCGCATTTTGCGTCGACGCGGCCACTTGCGGAACTAAAAGTAAACATCTTAATTTGGATTTTATTTTATTTTATTTTGGGATTAAAAAAAACGTTAAATAAAGATAAGTTCTTTGCGTTTTTAAATTAAATATTTTATTGGTATAAATATACATATATTGCCACAAGCCATCGACACTTACATTTTATTCATTTATTCACAATTTGCAAGAAAAACTAAATAAAAATTTGCCTAAGATAAATTGAACCCTTTAGACACAACGTAATAATCAACATTTACATAATATAAAAATTCCATTCGCATTTTAAAGTTTTTGGCTTTTCAACTAAAAGATTTTTTTTATTTGTAAATTATAATAAATATAATAAATAAACTTTGATTGATTTTTTATGTATATTTTTAAATCATTTTACTTATACATTTAAAATTGGAAGAATTTATTATCACTAATGATTTTTTATACTGTGTACCAACCGCATGAGAATAGAATGATTTTTTTTTTTAAATAAAAATCGGTGGGTAAATAAAGAATTGAGGGGACTGAGCCACTTTTCAGTGACACCCTGTAGAAAGGATATTATTAAATTAAAAGCATTAAAAATAAAACTAACTAAAAAACTTGTTCAATCTACAGAATATTCTGAAGCATATCAAATTACATAAAAAGGCAATTAACTTAAAGAAATTAAAAGCCCTGCCTCGTGACTCACAATTAAAAATTGCTCGAAGGGTACACCATTAGAAGAAATGGTAAACTAGTGCTAGGATAATCGCAATTAACGGATAATAGATCGAAAGTGTCGAGGCCGAATTCCTTGCCTTTCGGATTCTTTCTTGAAGTTTGTCAGGGACATCGACGAACACTTTCTTTGAATTCCCATCGATGAGAGCGACTAATTTTTCAACGTCCACAAATTTGTCGTCTTGCACGCCCGACCAAATGGTGAGAGTACCGTTTTGCAACAGTCTCTTCATTTGAGGGATACTGCGCGCCGCGTACATTGCTCTCACAGGAAAAGTTAAGCTGGCGAAGCCTTTTACTTGTTTCGTCAGGGCATCGATTTGTCCATCGGTATAATTGGCACTTTTGTTATTTTTTTGAAAGTCGCCGGTGGTCCATCCAACTGACCACGTTACCGAACGACCAAATTCTGTTTTATTAACGTTACGCGGTTGCAAATCGACGGTACTTCCGGTTGGGTTGCCGGGACCCTTTGAGATATCGCCGTTGATCCACAAAGGGAATTCCGAGAACTAAATAATTTCTTTTTAGATTTTTAATTTTTATTGGAAATGATGTTATGAAAGAAAATTTTAGAAAATCATAATTTTATATGAAATTATATTCGTAATTTAAATGTAAGAAGTAAATCAATAAATTTTGCAGATAAATTGAAAAAACTTTAAATTAATCCTAGATGAAAGTAGAAAAAAATATTATCAGCACCAGCTGTTATATCAATACACTAATTAAGTAATTAATAATTGTTGATTAACATAATAATTAAAGATAAGGACATTTTTCTGCATGAAATATCAGTTTTTTGCAGAAACTGAAAGTTTCTTCAGAAATCTATAATTAAAAATGGACGCCAAACTACTGAAAAATTTTAATTACTTTTACAATAAGAAAACAAATCTATTATCACTTAGAAAAATAAAACAAATAAAATAAAATTTCAATTGGAATGAATAAGGAAGATGACTTTCTTAATAATAATAAAAAACACTTACCTCTTTATTTAATTTCCTTTCTTTAGCAGTGAGCAAATGTCTATAAGCTAAATCGAATGCTACATCATTTTTGAAATCCAACTTGACACCTTTTTTATTCCTAGCAGAACCGGCATTGTGTTTAGCAACGTCCGACATAAACTTTTTTAAAGTTAATTGAGACGTTACTTGAGGAGGGTGTCCCATAAGTACATTGTCCAAAGTAGGAGAACCAGTTAAATTTCCCAATATCACATCAGCTTCAATCATATGATGGGAATCTTGGAAAAAAAAAGTATAATTTTTTTAAATTTTAAATTAATTAATGGTATACAATTTACTCACTTGCAAGAGACAAATTTAACAATTTCTGATCGTTAACTGCATGGTCCCATGTTAATAAAGAAGCATTTTTCTTAGTTTCAGGAAAAAAGTCCTGAACATCAATTCGCTTGCTCATTGCACTCGCTAAAAAATGAAAATTTAGCTTAATTTTCGCAACAATATACAAAGAATTTACCAAAAGCAAGGCCTAGTATAAAAATGTGGAAAATCATACTGAAAGTGTTGGAAATACTTAGGGAATTAAAAAAGCCAAACATCATTTAAATAGAAAAATGAAAAAAAACATACCTATTTGCTTATCAATAAGTGTGCTACTTACTCTAGTAACCTTTGGAAGTGACTCACATAATTAGCATTCAGTTTTCCTATTGTTTCCCAGATAAAATTTAAAAGTTTTGTTTTGAATTTTGTTTAAAAACTTTTTAGGTTAGGGTTACGGAAGTAGAAGGTGGAAGTAGAACTCTGTACAGAGGGCAGCACTTAACTGTTAGGCGGCTGTGACATGTGTCGACAACAGTCAGTTGTTTTTGTTTACTTGAAGGGTTGCAGATGGCGCTAGGGACAGTATCAGTTGTAAAGAGCCAGAGAGCGAGAAGTTGAAGAGGAAAATGCCAGAGAAGAAGACTTGTTGTAAATTTATTTTCCTCCCTCGGCTGTGTTTTTAAGAACGCAGAAAAACACTTATTATTTGTGAAGGAAGTGGTGTTTTCGGTGGGCGATTTGCTGTGTACCGAAGGGAGTGCTTTAGTGTTTTCGTGCTGCGGGGCACCGAAGAACAGTCTACGGTCACTCTCGTCAGTATGTTTATAAACTTGCAGAATTCTCAATAAGAACATGCACCTTTCGCAGTCCCATAGCGACATTCATTCAAGAAAAGCGTGCCTGTAGTGGTCCGAGCGAGTTTTCCCAGCTAGATCCGCGGCGATTCACTTACCTGGTGGTGAATTGGCACACACGGACGAAAAAGGGTTATGTTGGATTGCCCTCTGGAGAAGTGGTCTCTGCTAAAGGAAAAACGGTTTTTCCCACGTTGCATCTCTTTGCCGCATGTGTTGAGAAAAGGCTGCTCCGATTAAGAAGCGATTCGCGTGCGAAATGGAACTGTAACACTTATTTCTGACAAATGGTCATTTGATATAAGAATCAGTATAGCTGTTGTCAAGTGAGTTGTTAAATTGCTGTTTTGTTTTTCAATATTGTTTTTAAAACAAAGGTAACTGGAGAAATTTGTTACTTGTGTTTCAGGCAAACCAATAGTTTATTATTAGAATAATTGATGGTGGCAAGTACTCTAGGTTTCTGGGTGTGATGCAAAAAACCATCAGTTTGAATGTATAGTGTTGGAATTGATAAATATGCAAAGCCTGGAGGGACCATGCGAGCAGGGTGAGCTTTCCACTTGCCTTTGTAGTAAAACTGACTGCAGAAGCTTAAAAATGGTGGGCAACACTTCTGTAAGTTATTCAATTTGGGCCACTGGTACAGAACTGTGTATTTGATGGTTTGTGTTTGCAGAGGAATTTTAAGAAACCCAAGAGGTCTTCCTCTTCATTGCCTCTGAACCTGCCACAGGACTCTGCTGTGC
>JASKGO010004947.1:0-15107 GCA_030556065.1 Holobus sp. GC000080
AAATAGTAAATAAATGAGTAAAAGTGAGAAAGAAAAACCCCACATAAATATCAGTAACTCCGGTAACTCCTATTTACTGAGAAGTTAAATTTACTGAAAGGTGAATATACCGGCCCTTAGTATAATTTTAATGAATCTTAAAAATTAATTATGTAAATGTGTTGTTTATTGTTTCAGGAATTTTCCGTGGAGGTTTCGATATTCTAGTGCGGGCCAAATTGGCCCTTTCGGACGGCGTAACGATGCACTTGACCGTACGATCCACCAACGCCGACGTCGTTGAATTAGTTACATCTGCCGTGGGTTAATTAAACAAACTTTATTAATTTATATTAAGCTTACTACAATTATTACATGCTACATACCTACATTCATTTTAATATATACTACGTTTGTTAAAATACACAGTACATGAAAGATTAAATTCCCTTATAGTATTATAAAAAGAAAGAAAACGTCGAAAAATAAGTAATAATTATTTTCCACTTTAAAAAACATCCATTCCTAGTACTTTAAAAAGTTATTTTATTTTGTTGTTTACTTGTAAACAATTTTATAAATGACTTAAATAGTTTCTGGAAAAAAAATAATAAATAACCCATTAAGGATAATAATAATACCCAAAGAAGAATTCGACCCTAGTAGTAAACAGCTAAAGTGATCAGGTACTTACTGGAGAGGCAATGAAGTAGCAGAGCAGTACTTCTTGAAAACTCGTCTAGAACACAATAACTGAAGCTGTAACAGAATAATGTTTGCGATCGGACTTTTAGTGCTAAGTTTAACTGTGATTGACGCCAGAAGAAGGGCCGGATTGTACATGGACAACGGACTGGACCAAACATCAGTGGAAGGATTCATGACGCACGAAGAAACGCGCGAATTGGAGTCGCAAGTCTTGAATCTTTTGGAGTTACCCCGAAAACCCAGGAAATTTTCCCAAAATGCAACAATTGCCAAGTCTTCCGGTAGATTTTTAATGGATATTTATAAGGAATTGAGTGGAAACGACATGAAAAGAAAGAAAAGAAGTGCGTCGGTGTTTTTGGATCAACAAGAAAGTGTTTTTGTGGAATCAAGTGATATGATTACTGCTTTCGAATGTACGCACATTGCAGCTTCTAAGAACGGAAGAGGAAGAAGACTTTGGTTCGATATTACAGGAGTTCCGAAGAAAGATCAGCTTTTATATGCGGAATTGAGGGTTTTCAAAATTGCAAAACAAATGCCACCGCTGACAATCAAATTGCGCAATTTGATTAGAAACAAAGAGGGCATTACCGTGCGCACCATCAGCAATCTGAAAGTGAAAGGATCTGATAACGGGTGGCTTCATTTTAATATAACGAAGATGTTTTCCCAATGGGCAACGCTTCCGGATGCCAATGAAGGAATTCACCTGTCGGTAAAAAGTGCTGAGAGGGAGGTGCGTGCTGAAGATGCGGGCCTGCTGAGGTCTGCTTCGATGGACAATCCGTTTGTGGTGGCGTTCTGGAAGTCCAGCAAAGTGCATCCGAATATTAGGATTCCCAGAAGTGCCCTCGGCAAGCGCAAGACTCGTAAATCAGATTACCAACTGATGATGCGCGACTTCAAGGCGCCCAAATGGAATGGCGATTGGAGAAGTTGCCGACTGCAGAATTTGTACATCAGCTTCAAGGATCTGCAATGGAACGATTGGATTATTGCGCCGGAAGGATACCAGGCCTACTACTGCGGCGGCGAATGCAATTTTCCCCTCAACGGCAATTTAAATGCCACGAATCATGCCATTGTTCAGACACTTGTGCATCTAATTCATCCATCGAAGTATCCGAAACCATGTTGCGTTCCAACGAAATTGACTCCTATTTCTGTTCTGTATCATTTGAACGATTCAAATGTTTCATTGAAAAAGTACAAACGGATGGTTGTCAAGGGCTGCGGATGTTTATAGTATCTTTTTTGTTTTGTAATTATTTATTTTTCTTCTTCTAGTGTTAATTTTTACTTTCACTTATTTGTATTTTATCGCATTTGTGCTGAATAATAATAAAAGAATTTAATGTCCGTATGACCATTTTTTGAATTTACCGCTAAAAGATTCAGTTTTGATTATAGAGCGCCATCTGGTGCAGTAGTTTCCTTCCGGCCATCGCACGTAAATCGTAAGTACTGTTTGTTGTGTTTCGGTGAAAAATCTCCAATCATCCAGCTCCAGAAACAGATTATCTATAAAAATACCTTATTTTTTACAAAATCATTAACAGTTTTACATATTCCACACATTCTTTCCCCTAAGAATCACTTCTGTGAAAATATATTTAACACTTGTTATTTTTATAGGTTATCTTTCCATGCACGCACTTTTGTTAATGCAAAAAACATTAATTCTGTGTTGTTTTCCAGAAGATGGGCAAGATTATGAAAACGGGGAAAGTCGTACTGGTCCTCAGTGGCCGGTACGCGGGACGCAAAGCTATTATTATAACGAATTATGATAGTGGCACTTCAGACAAGGAGTATGGGCTTGCTTTGGTTGCTGGCATTGATCGCTATCCAAGGAAAGTTCACAAAAGGATGGGTAAAGTCAAGATTCACAAACGTTCAAAGATCAAGCCCTTCCTTAAGGTACGTTTGTTTTTGTTTTAAATGATAAAATTGATGATTTCGAGTTACTATGATGACAAACTATCACCACATAATGAGTTAAATGATTATTGATATATCATGCACTACCAACTGAGCTTTTATAACAATTTTTATTTGATTTTATTGAGTTTTCTATTGGGATTTTAATTGAAATTTGGTTTTGGTTTTAGATGTTGAACTACAATCATCTGATGCCCACCAGGTACACAGCTGACATTGGTAATGAACTTAAAATTACCAATAAGGATTTGAAGGACCCAATTAAACGCAAGAAGTTGCGTTTCAAGACTAGAGTAAAGTTTGAAGAGCGGTATAAGTCTGGCAAGAACAAGTGGTTCTTCCAGAAATTAAGGTTCTAGATTATTGTGTCTTTATAAGAAATACATGATTAATATTTATTTCACAGTTTTTTATTTCTATCTATTTTGTTTTTTCAGGGGGTTCGATTTCTTTTTTATCTTTCAGATGTTTTTATAAATTGATTTTTAGTAACTTTTAAGAAAATTGGACTTTACTATAAATATTTTCCAAAATAATTTAGATATTCATTTAAAACAAGTTGCAGTTGATTCCTTATTTAGGGGGCTAATAATTTGGCAAGTTTTATGAAAATTGGACTATTACTGGTAAAGCTATAAAAAATTTTATTGAAAATTCTATGGCTGGAAAAAAAATGCAGTGGGAAAATTTTAATATCTTTCAAACCAGTAATGATATTAATTTAAAACAAATTGCACGTGATTCCTTAATTAAACAGCAATTAATTAATCGAGTTTTTTGAAAATTGGACCATCAATAGTAAAGTAATAAACAATTTTCTTAAAAATTCTATGCCAGGAGTCAAAGGGCAATTGGAAAATTTTAATATCTTTAAAACTAATGAAGATATTAATTTAAAACAACTTGCACATGATTCCTTAATTAAAGAGCTACAAATTAATTGAGTTTTATGAAATTGGACCATCAATGGTAAAGTTATAAACAAATGAAACGAGAAATGAACTTTTTCTTTTAGCTGGTGCTGCACATTGTGGCCAACAAAAATAACTAAACTCCCAAGACAGCTGATGATCATAACCTAAAAGTGACTTGTCATTTAATATGTGATTTCCCGAAGAAATACCTAATTAAACAATCCGTTTTATTTAATTGATCACATTAAACGCCATAAATGTAATCTGCAAAATACGTGTTATAAATCCTTTCACATGTGAGACAATTTTTTAAAAGCCTCTCTTGGAAAATGAGCTTCACCGTAGACAACTTGCAAAAGGCAATCTGCCTTTTCTATCAAACAGAAGCAGCACAGCAAGTGGAAGCCCATCAGTGGCTCACTGAGGCTCAGAACTCGCCGACAGCTTGGAGCTTCGTTTGGGAACTTCTGCACCCTCAAAGGGTATGTCCAGCAAATTCCTAAAATGTTTGTTTCAATTGTTTATTACTTTGTATTTTCGTAGCCATCAGAAGTGCAGTTTTTCGGTGCGACCACTTTACATATTAAGCTAGTGAAAGCCTGGACTGAAATCCCAGTGGACCACTATGAGAATCTCAAGAAGCATATTTTGGAATCAATAATTAGCTTTGCCACTGGCCCCAAAATAGTTCTAAACAGACTGTGCATTGCATTGGCCACATTTATCATTCAAACAATTCCTGACCAATGGCCAAATGCTTTCGAAGAGCTGGTCAGCAGTTTTCAACCTCAGTACTTGCCAAATGTGGAACCAGAAAGAGTTGTTTGGATTCTACTGGAAATCCTCTCTGTCATTCCTGAAGAGTTCGAAACAATCACTCTGGCCATGAGTCACAGGCAGAGAGTCAAAGCAGTCCTGATGGAGGTGTCCAAAGATATTCTTAAAGTTGTAGAAATGTGTATAGCACCTATTCCTGAAGCTAGTCCTAATACCAGGTTTGTACTTTAAATAATTTTAAAAGTTTAGCATTTTGCAGTAGTTATTTAACGCAAAAACAAAAAATGTTTCAGTTGCAGTTTTCTAATGTCCAATTTAACCACTTATTTGCATTCATCGAGGTGTGCCACTGCTTGGATACAAATCGGTGGCCTGACTATTGACGACTGTTCGAAAATAATGACCCTGTTGGTGGATTTGGCGTGTTTCGTCTATTGGAATCGCACCGATCACGACTGCTTATTGGGCGAAGAAGTGGAGTTGTTCGAAGTGTCTCTGGACGCTCTGACGGCAGTAGTGCAACATCCGAGTACTTTTAATTATCCGGCACATGTTATGAAACATACCGCTTATATTTTAATGATGTTTACTAAGATTTTGGATGCTGAGAAGAGAAATCCCGAACCAAATAAGGTAATCTATTGATATTATTTTTTTGCTTAAAAAAAAATCTTTCAAAGTGGTCCATTAATGGTAAACTGATCAATATTTATTTTTTTTTCTTTATAATGGTTATAGTAGTTATTCATATTAATTGCGACCACAATTTAAACTTTAAATTTATAATTTAAAAATCGAAAGTTATAATGGACCTCAATGTATATGAATGTTCTGAAAGTTTCTTTTTTTAATACTTTGAAAATTACAAATTGAAATGAATTATTTTATTTTTAGGACGTATTGACCAGTATCTATTTGCTGATCGAAAGCATAGGCGATTCGCACTGTAAGATCTTCATAAATGGCTTAAAGTCCAAAAACGAAATGGACCGACAAATCAGCAATGACGTCATAAACTGCATCCTTGGCTGCAGCGGTCTTCCTGGCGCTTATCCTGTTGACGAAACAAGTAGTACAGCTACTTTCGGATTTTGGTACACACTGCAGGTAAATTATTACTTTACTTTCTTAATTATTTTATTACAATTAAGATTTCTTAGAATATTCAATTAAATTGAATAAAAAAATGCTGTATTTTTAGGATGAAATAACAGCGCTAGAAACCGCGGAATGCGCTGAACTCTTACTAATAGTAAAACCGTACTACAGGCAACTCACTTGCATAATGTTGCGAAAATCGATGTATCCTTCGAAGGACGACAGCTGTGGATGGTCACTGGACGACCACGAACTGTTCCGTTGCTATCGCCAGGACATATCCGATACTTTTATGTACTGCTACAACGTGCTCAACATCGAGATGCTCGACATTCTTCTGCTGCAACTGCAAGAAGCTCTCGCCTCCTGTACGGCTAACCCGGACCACTGGACTTCCGTCGAAAGCTGCTTGCATGCGTTCAGCTCGGTGGCCGAATGCATAGAACTCGAGAATCTGTTCTTGCCCAAATTAATGGACTTGCTGCCTGATATACCGTACAAAGATTTGCATTGGAAGGTGTGGGCCAGCTGTTTGGATTGTATCGGCGCTTATAGCGAATGGATTGCCGATCATCCGAATGTCTTGAATAATGTTGTGCCGCTCGTGACGGCCGGCATAACGCATACGAAAGTCTCTGCGAACGCAACGATGGCCCTCAAGGATCTCACGCTGAACTGTCAGAAGTTTCTGGTGCCGTTCGCCGAGCATATTTTAGCCGCGTGCCAAAACGGCTTGATTGCCGGCAATTTGAAGCTGTCCGAGTGCATTCGCATAATGTACAGTATTGGGAAGATGCTGAGCGTGCTTCCGGTGACCAGTATCATGCAATACTTGAATGTCATTCTGGCTCCGTCTTTTGATGAATTACGGGAATTGCTCAGCAGAGAACCGGTGAGTTTTCTTATTTACATCTTAAATACTTAAATACTAAATATGCAGGGTGCGCTATTAGTAGTCAAAGAAAGATTTTGTTTGCTTCAATATTGGTAATCTTAATTTGACGTACTAACTAACGGGCCACCCTGTATAAACTGTTTTGTTTCTTTTCTTGTCATTTCCATTCAATTCTTTGTAATAAATAATCCTAAACAAAAACTAATTTTGCCAAGTTTTTTTTTTTAGAATGAAACAAACGCAATGCAAGTGACGACAAATCTGAAAATGCTTTCGTCGCTTTACGGTTCGCTGCACGTAAAAATGAGTCCCGAAGAGGCCGAAAGCCATAAGCAGCCCTTACTGATAATAGTGCAAAATACGATGCCGCTGTACCTGCTGGTTGGCTCCAAGTATAACCACAACGATTCCGTCATGGAAGTCCTGTCGCTGGTGCTCAAGCACACTTTGACCACTCTCATGGACGACTCGCGGCCCATCATCAACGATATCCTAGAACTTGTCGTCCAAGTGTATCGACAGAATCCGCAAACGAGTATCCTGGTGGTGGCAAAAACGGCGGCTATTTTGTTCGGCAAAGAGGCGCAGTATATTCCTACGATGCAGCACTTGCTCACTGAAATCATTAACACCACACTGAGATTGATTGCCCAGTTGAACAGCATTGATTCGCTCTCGCAGAAAACGGATCTGATTGAAGGATTCTTCAATATGCTTGCGCAGATTTACAAAAAAGTTCCGCATCTGATGAACCATGCAAGTGTCGATAGTCCTGGTTTGTTTCAATGTGGTAAGTTTTTCTTTTGTTGATTTTCATTCAGTTTTGAGAAGTTGCGGATTTGGATTTGGTCATTTTTAGCGACAATTTGTCTGCAAGTTGCGGAACTTTCTACAATCAAAGCGAGCACGGCGTATTTGGTCAATTTTATAACGCACAGCAGGGAGACGGAACAAGCGGCTACTGTGCAAAATTACGGTGAAGCTCTAGTCGCCAGAGTTTTAATTTCTTTGGGTAAGTTTCTTCTCATTTTTGTTTCTTTCACAAAAGAAAATTAAAAACGTTGCGCTTTGGCAATATTTAAAAAATTAAATTTAGACATTATTTAAATGAAATTTTTGAAAAAAAAAAAATGTTGCAGGTTCTGCTCCCAGAGCAAGTGCCGACGTGTTAAGTGAGATTTTACTAGCCCTTAATAAGAAATACTGTGATAATCTGTCCCGGTGGTTACACGCAATGCTGCAACAAGAAGGCTTCCCTTCGACCAGACCGTCGATGAAACAGAAGGAAAAGTTCGTGAAAAGTGTTCTCCGCGAGAAGGCCAACAAAAGAAAACTGAGTGAGGCAGTTGTGGAATTCACATTAGTGTGCAGAGGGATTCTGAATACTTGCTAAAGGTAGAACAACCATAAAGAAAAAAACAACTCATTTTCATTTAAAAAAAGGTAAAGTTAGGTGTATTTAGTTTTCCGATATGCCGTATTTCTCCATTAATTCTTGCTTTCGACGTCGCAGCAGTGCTTGTTCGACGTCCTGTTGCGTTGGCACCGGCACGTGCGCTGTATATCTCTGATTGCTTTCGTTCAAAGTATTATTTTCGTCATCCGACTTGAAAAAGGACATTAAAAATAAAAATTAAATTAAGAAAAAACAGAACAGACAAATAAACGATTGCATAGTTTATAAAGCTTAATGTTTCTTACCACGTTAACAGCGTAAATGTCTTCTTCTTCATTGTCATCATCCGCTTCGGCATCGGCACTTCCTGATCCTGCCATTTTCTCTTCTTTTTTGCTCTTCCACAAAGCTACACTTTGATGTATTGCTAAAAACGTTACATACGATGGAAATGTAACAAATGAATTTTGAAGAAATGGAATAAACGAACCTTCTTTTTCAGCAGCTGCTTCCAATGGTAACAATATTCCATCGTCGTCGTCCATATAGCCGTAGTAGTCGGCATCGATGTCTTTCATCATTTCGGCGCGTGTCTTTTTCGGGGGCGGCGGCGGTTCTTGCTCAAACAATTCTCTCACTCCTATTTAATATTTTTCTTTTAGTAAATTATCTTTTACTATAGTTGCATGAACATTTTTAACTTCTAGATTAGTTGGAAATTTTAAATTTTGGTAACTTATTTAGAAATTAAAAATATTTTAATGAAAAGGGTTAAACCAGTCACCCTGTATAGAGAAAAAGAAAAAGCAATAAAGTTATTCTATACCTGGAAGCTCTTTGGCTGCACCAAAATATTTGTATCCCCTATTTCCTGGTACTTCTTTGCCTTCATGGTCTAACATTCTCGGCCCTACTTTTTGGTAATCAGGGCCACCCAGTTCTTTGATTTGCGCTTCCCAATGGCGCTTTTCGCGAAGCAATTTGTTGATTTCATCGTTGAGATCGCGTATTCTAAATTCCCCTAAACCAGCATTCTGGATTTGGGCAACCTTCTTGGCTATTTCTCGGATTATTTGCATTCGCCACTTCTCACAAGCATATAAGCTTTTACATTCCGAGGCCAAATACGGGCGTCGTTTCTTGAATTTCTCAGGATCGCCTATTTGTGCAGCTCTCCATCTAGCTAAAGTTGTCCTGAAATGTGTTATTAATTATTATAAATGGGTTTTACTCAGTTAATTAACAAAAATTGCTTACATTGCTTTCTCTGCGTTGCGAGCCTGAAAATATAAAAGTATTAGTATCGTTGGTATTCAAAACTATTGAACTTACCATTATGGATAGTTTCTAGTAATAATTGGTTCTATGTTAAATTATTTAAAGTAAAAATTGATCAGAAGTTGTAAACGAAAACAACGCACTTTTAAATTGGGTTATGTTACAAGTACGCACAAGTACAATTGGTTGCATACATTGAAATCATTATCCTTTTGGAGTCCTTGATTGACGATTGATTGACACAGATTGACTATTTGACGTTTCATAACCTCAAACCTCACTCAAGAAAATTAATTTCGCTAAATTTTTGTATTCTGTATTAAGAAATAAGAAATGGCTGATCCGAAATACGCAAATTTACCAGGAATAGTAAGTGTTTTTCAACTAAAAGTTTAAATAAAAACAAACCCCGGTTTTTAGGCTCACGACGAAGCAGATGTTTATGAAACAAAAGATCTCCCAGAGTCTGATCAAACGGCAGACTTTTGCGAAGATCCAAATGACTCAGTCGAACGTATCGAAATATCTGCAAACGATGCTTATAAAAAATTCCAAGGGAAAATGCTGGACGCCTCCAATGTGGACTTCTCTGACAGAATCAGTAAGCATATTCGCACAGGCTATGAAGTTAGCTGGGAGCTTGCCGGTCCAGGGAAAACAGAGACAATCCTGCAGAAAAGTCAACGTTTGCAATGCGAATTGAACGAATTGGCAGAGGAATTAAAGTCCGACAAGATGAAAAAAGATCCCAATGTTACTGTAACCAGTGAGCAAGTTGATCAAGCTTTGAAAAAATTAGCTGATTTGAAATTGGAAGACACCCTGGGTAAAGATTTAGTTTCAAGTGTTGTGGATGTTCAAGGATCCCAAATCAAGTTAGATTTTGTATACAATTTATAAATTAAAATATCTAATTTTTGTGTATTTTTTAGGAAACTTTTGTCTCAACTGGAATCTTTTAAGAATTCAGCTGTTAATGAAATAGAAAGTCAGAAAGGGAGCAGTGAAGGTGTCAAGTTTCAACTGAATTATCGTCCGGAGCATGTAAAATTGGTGCAGACCGCTCGAATAGCCGATTTGGAAAAACGTTTGCACCGTTTGGAAAGCGCCCTTGGAACAAAAAGCGATCAATTGTCGCGCTTAACAGCTGCCACCAATAAAGGTAGTTTACGTGGAAAATATCATTACTGAAATATTTAACGAATAATCGATTGTTTCAGGGAGCTTATTAGAGGTGGCTCAGCATTTGAGTGCTACAGCAAGCCTTTTGGATTCGGCACAGTTGGATCATATTGAAGGGCGGCTTACTGCTCTGTCTCAAAAGATGGAAACCATCGCCAAGAAACAGGAAGATTTGTCCAAAGACGATGAAAAGGACAAAATTGTAAGTTTAGTAATAATTTTCCAATAATTCTATAGATTTTTTTCCTTAAAAAAAATATGAAATTTGCATTAAAAACATTTTAAAACTAAAAATGTTCAATACTAAATTCAATTGTTTGTTTCACAGATTTTGGAGCTTTATGAATTAGTGAAAAACAGCGAAAACATCCACAAAGTGTTACCGCAAACTGTTGAACGTCTGCAATCTCTCGAAGCTCTTCACAATAAAGGTAACAATTAGAAATTATAAAAATACGAAAACAATAGAAACAAAAATTATTCGCAGCTTCTGAATTTGCTACATCATTGACCCAAATGGAGGCATTGCAATCGGAAATAAAGGGCACTGTTGAGAACAACAAAGCCCTTTTAAAGGGAGTACAGGAAAGTTTTGCCACCAACTTGGACGAAATGAGCAAAACCGTCATCAGTTTAGATAGTAGGATTAAGGCTTTAAAAAAGAAGTAACTCTAAGTAAGATGCACTTTTATTCTTTAAAACTAAGTTTACAAAACATAAATGCAAATCGATTTTTAAATTAAATTATTCATCATTAAAGAATTATTAAGTTAATTAAATTAAATGTTAACTAAACCATTTGGAAATTACTTATATTGGTTGCACAACCTGGGCACATGTGAAGAGTGTCGTGGACGAAAATATCGCAATCGATGCAGAAGTATTTTGAGCATTTGTTGCATTGATAAACCTGCAAAACAATCCCTTTATTTAATGCTGTTTTTATCATGAAAATTAAAATGCAAAAACAAATACTCAGACAACTTATTGTCAAATACTTAATGCTGAACTTATTTCAAAGGGCTTTGGTTTAATAATAATATTAATAAATGGAATTTATTATTTAATATTGTATGTTATCCGAATAGTTATGTTTTTTTAATAAAATTTAATAATGCAATAACTAAAAAGTAAAAACAAATGCTTATCTCGGATTGGCTGTAAGTGGCGGCCATCATGAATTTTCGAAATAAGCGTTGCCATTGGTCAAATTTAAATGTACATCATACTCCGTTGATATGGCAATGGAAATTCAGTTAAGTAACAAAAAAAAAACAATCCAAAAATTACTTACGTTTTTCTCGGATGAATTGAATACTTTTTGACACGCAAAGCACTGATGAATACTTTCAATCCAAGGAATCTCTTTGTAATTCGACGCAGGAAACAGGTGATGATATGATCGAGCCAAATGTGGAGCCGAGACTAAAGTAAGTCCGCAACTTCGACACTCCACCGGCAATTCACAGTATTTGCTATAACACTGCGGACAATAATAGCCGCCGGTTGTGAGTTTGCTACTATCGTCAGCACTGTCAATGTGGCACATGCACATCGTTAACGGCTCTTCGGTGCCCTCCACAACAGCTTGATGAGGAAAACCCATCTTTACCAAACTACTTTCCATCGATTTGGCTGCAGGCGGAGGCTCCACTTGTTGCAAGAGGAGGTCTTTATAGTGACTGTCATCCAAAATGATATTGTAGGTTCCCGAAGTGCTGTTGGCCAATGTCCGGCAAATACGCACCTCAGCGGCCAAACCTATAACGCTACATCTGATTTTCTCCTGTTTCAAATTGTTTATCGTCACGTTGATGTCTGTCGGGTCGCAGGTCGTTAAGCTGCCCATTAAAACCAAAATTTCTCTGCTGGCGTGCGTGGGCAGCATTTTCAACGAACGCATAGCTAATTCCAAACTGTTTTGCAACGACGGTTCGCCCACCAAAGAGGTCTTGTTCAGTGTTTGAAGGGCTTTAATGTGTTTCTTTGGATTGCCAGCTAAATCACTGATTTTCTCTGCCCTCTTGTTGTGCATTATTATAACTCCCAATTGGCTGATTGGATTTTGATCAAAGAATTCGTGAATAAATATTTCCAGTAGCTTAAATTTTTTTACACATTTAATTAGCCACTTAAAAATCAATAAAATAAACATTTAGCATTTACCTTAACTGTGCACAGGAGTCGGGTTGGTTTTAAATCTTGGCCAGACATTGAATCAGAACAATCTATCACAACATACAAATGTCTCATCATTCCTAACTTGGTTTGACTTTGCTTCAAGTTTTGTCTTTTGCGTTTGGCCCGTTGAACGATATCGGCAACGGATGCTTGTAAAAGTCCATCATCGTCTTCTTTGAGGGCTTCCCTAAAATTCAGATTTTATAAAAGCTTTTGGTGCTTTTTAAAGTACAAACCAGGTCTTTTCGTAGCCTGTTTCCCAACGGTATTCTTTCGGATCGTCTTCATCCATTTTTAAAATGAATTTTTTGCAAAAATTAAACAATTAAATTTTTGTTGATGCGCTTGTTTGGATTTTAATTTATAGGTTAATTTATGGTGTGAGCTTTTTAAGTTGCCTACTATAAATTAGATAAGTGTAAGTGGTAAATTAAGTTGCCTAAGTTAAAACACAGCACAATTGTCAGTGTGCTTTGGATTTAGCCGTTTACAGTAGTGAAACAATTGCTTCTTGCAAATAACAATAAACATTTGTTATTTGCACTGAAACTTTGTGAGAACATCAAAATTAGAAAATTTTGTGCTTCAGTCTAAGTGGAATTGGCTTTTGTGTTTGATCTTGGTAAGTATTTTATGGAAACAATCATTTTTTACATTTATCGCGTAACAATTCTTTCAATTTATACTTTCTTTTGTTAAAATAATGTTTGTGTTGCCATCCATGCTAAACTTAATTAATTTCTTTCTGTTTTAATTCAAATAATTTTTAATTTGTTGCAATTTCATTCGTTTACTTGCTTTTAAAAATGTTACTAAACAAAAATATTTGTGAAAAAAATGAGATCAAAAAGAGCTAGTGAAACTGATTTAGGGTTTTGGACATTAAGGCACTCTGGTGACAAGTGCTCTTAGTGGAAGCATTTTCTATAACAATTAGGAACATTAAAGTGATTAATTACGATGGAAGTTCTCCACGTGAAGCCTATCATCTCAAAAGAAGTTTTCCTCAGCGAAATTTAGCTAAGTTACTTAGTTAGGTACTTTGAGGTACAATAGCAATAAGTGGATGAAAATAAAGAGCATCAAGTGCGAAAACCCTTGAAGCTACTTAAAGAAAATATTTTTTTTATATCTTGATTTTTATAACTAAAAGTTTGCAGTTATTTACCTTTGATCAATAACAAACTACTGCAATAAAAATTCCAATAATTATTGCCATTTTTCCTATTTAAATGTAGTGATTTTTTTTCCGAACAATGAAAGAAAAAAAATCGTTTTCAGCAATTAGTTTATTTCCTCATAAGTCGTCTTTTCAACGCTTTAGCTTTAGATCATTACATAAGCGAAAGTCGTTACTTTCACATGAAATTATTATTAAACGATGAAAAAAGTAGTAGTTAGCATCGTTTTGAACACCGTGGTTTGCAACAATTTTTGAGACATTTAGTCGGGCAGCAATTGCCATCTTTGCATTTCGGTGGGCCTACGCAACACTTTTGTCTAGTTTGGCAAGGATAGCAGGCCCCTTGACAGCAGCGAGGGCTGCAGGATCCGCATGTTGTTCCAAAGGGCGAACACGGTAGACAACAGGTACCGAAAACGGGGCTGCAAGCTCCGCACGGTGAACAAATTGAATTATTGCAACCGTTGCCACATTCCATGGTCTTGCCACTTAAAATTTGTTCATTTTAGTTTTACTTAACGAAAGGGCGAATTAGTTCTTTCTTACCAATTAGTCTCGTAATTGGAAGCGCAAAGAAGGAGCCGGTCTAATGGCGACTCGTGGCAGCAATTCTCACTTGGATTGCATTTTGCGTTTAAATTTTCGGTGCTCATGTTGGTAACTTTTAACAATCCACGATTTAATTTAGACGATTTAAAATTTGATGATGATTGAAACAAGAATTTTGATTGATTTTTCAAATGGGTGTCGCAAAAATGTCAAAAAATAAGATTTATTTTTACATTTGTTTTAATTATTTCTTTCATGACATTATTTAACACAGTAATTTTATATGAAAATTAATAAATTTTATTGAAATCCACGTAGAAATTTGGTATAAAAAATGTCAATCATTGATGCGGCAACAAAATTTGGCACAGATTTCAGGTATTTTTGGCCTAAACCTCAAAAGTTACGTGGAAATCTTAATTTTCACACGTCCAACTTGCAGAATTTTGAAGAAATTTTTTTTTTTTTTTGACGATTATAAAATCAACAAATCAACATTTTCTGTAAAATATTTACCAAAATTAAATATGTTAAAAAGCCTTATCTGCATAATTTCATTCTTGGTTTTTTGGATAAAAATACGGCGATTATTGTATATAATTATACAAAGCCTCTAATTGACATTGTTTGGGTAATAAAACTTTTGTATTGATGATAATTTTGAAAATAAGAGGAAACGATAGATGACATTAAGATAAACTAGACATAGAACCACATAGAACCACATAGAATAGAAATTAATTACAATAGTTAAAAAAGTTTTGAAAAATATTTTTGTTGGAGCATTTATATTTTAAATCAGATATCTTGAATGTATTTTTGGGGTTTCCAAGACGATACGATAAAATAATTTACTTTGAATAGCCGGGCCCGTGGCTCAGTGGTCCGAACTCTCGGTTTCTATTCCGGTGGTCATGGGTTCGATCCCCACGGCCGGCAAGATATGGGTAGTGGTGTTTGGGTAGGCATCCCCATCACCATGGCCGAAGGACCTTCGGGTCGATAGCCTCCCTGTGCTCAAAG
>JASKGO010004953.1:0-27033 GCA_030556065.1 Holobus sp. GC000080
TTAACGCGACGACCGAATTGTCGGGAAAAACACAAATAATTGCGGCGCTCGCTTGCGCACTGCGAATATTCCTCGAACACGATGCTAATTACCGCTTATTTCGCCCGAGACACAACTTTCAGCAAGAAAGTGTCGGTGTGTATGTATGCGCTAGCAACTATCTGAAAACTTAAACGGCCGTAATATATAAGGGCTCGGTTCCCCAAGGAAAATGAAAAAAGTTTTCGCCGTTGCGTTGCTTGTACAGCTCTCTCTACTATACGTACATAGTATACGTATTGATAAACTCTGTGGCACGGTTGTCATTCCATGTACCTAATAGACTTTCATTTCGATGCCAGACACGATATTGCCATTATTTTTGGGCTAAAGATATAGGCAATGGGTGAAAGAAGAATAGTCATCACCAGTACGACGCTCTCCAGTTTTCACTTATTTATCCAAGGGTCACTTCTTTAATATTCCCACAGAGAGATCCCTTCACGATAGACACGCATCGCATCATTAATTGAATGCACATTCAAAAACATCTTCTTTTGCATGACCCTCGCCTACGTTTCCTACGAATACTACATCTATTGGGTTTGGAATATTCATTAAAGGAGTCGGTCATCGGTCGGTGGTCAAGAGTTAATCACATCTTGGTTTTGAGGGTTGTTTGCCATCAAAGCTATCCCTGTTGTACTGTTTGCCGGGTCCACCTGCACTTGCAAAGATACGAAAAACATAAACTATGGAAGGTCCCTGAGGTCGAACGTGATTCTTATAGAATTTTCTTTCCCACTACGTGTGCAACTTAAAAGAAATTGCTTTGGATTTATTTATGCAGTTGTTTGAATTACAATTATGGTAATTCGTTGATGCTTTGTTGTCTCTCCCATCGGTTCACTTTGATGTTTCGTATTTTTTCATAACGATATATATGTTTTTGTTTTTTGTTTTTACTAGAAATTGTTATCGAAGTAAAATGAGAATTTGTATCAACTGGCAAAGTAAGCATATTTGTATAGCTGCAAGGCGAATAGGAGACGCAACAAATTGTGTCATCATTTGTGGCGTACAAAGTTGTCATTTGTGATAATAAATAAACAAAATGTGTTATTTGCCTCGGGAGAGTGGCAAAAGTCCAAGATTTATTCGCGCAGTTGTTGGAACAATAATTAAGGCGAGCGGCCAACTTTTATTCATAAATAGTGGCGAAACCCTTTGTGGAAACTTTGCCATTTCTGAAGTGCAAAGTGGCACTTATTGTTCGGGGTTTGATTTAGCGTCAAAAAATACGGTTTGTTAAGAAGTGCTTTTAATGTATGCAGAAGTTGAAGCACATGCAAGAGAAACGGATGGGTTCCATTCAGCAGGAGGGGGCGAGATGAACGGGAGACAAGTGTATAGGCGTCCAGATAGAGAGTGCGGCCAAATGAAGCCACAAGAGCGTGAATATTAGTGCCACTTTAGCGACCACGCTTTGCTGCTGCCGCCGCTTCTGCTGCTGCCGCTGTTGCTGATCCATGGCTTTTCTCGCTAGTTTATATTCAGCGTCGAAGAAGGCTGTTTGTTACCGTATGCAAGATTAACGCGTGTTTCTTCGATTGCAAATTAGATTTGGGGGCCGTGGGTGCGTGCGTCGCATTTCCGATTTTCAATAAGGTTTAATCTGAGCGTGTAATAGCCCGCCGTGGCGCGAAACATTAACGGTCGCATTACGACGATTGCTAATCCACCTGAGTGGTCAGCGAAGACGGTTTTTGTACTATTGGATTGTGCACCGTTGCGGAAACCGTACTTACGGGGGACAAACACGTACACGTATCATGTCCTCCCCAAAGTGGCAATACCTGGCAAATAACAGTAATATTGCTTTCTTACATTCCACCTGCCTACATGTTCGTAGGTAAAGGTACTGGTATACGACCGACGACCACAACTAAAGAGGACCGCGCTCGCTCGCTTGCTTGCTTTTATTTCCTTCTTCTCTCCGATACATTTCACCTCGCCCTGCTCCCTGGAAATGATCGCCTTGCATCTCGCATCTGGCTCACCCATTTCTCGAGCAGTGCAAACCTCTTATTTCCACTTGCGAACGCATTACGCTTTAATATCCACTTCACTTGAACCGAATCAATTGGTCCCATGCATGCACAACAATAATAATTTATGTGTTGCTGCGGTAATTTTAAAAAGCAATCAATATGAAAAAAAAAAACGGAAAGGAAAATCATTGCTTTCGTATTTAAATATAACTGATTTATGATAATTGAATTTTATTCTGTTTTGATTCATTTTATTTTTTGCGCCTTTTTCTATGGTGCACCATTTCAAAACTTTTTGATGTGAAGGCGCCGGGAATACTTTTTTCATATTAGTAATTTACTTCCGATAATAATCGAATCCGTAACATTGTTCGTTCTTTTATTAAAACTAACTTTTGCTGAACTGAAATTGGAAAATATTTCGAAAATTAATAATTTTCTCTTTGCTTCTAGCTAAATTAAATTTAATAATTTAAATTCCTAGCAATGTGTTATCAAATTTTAAAATATTTTTTTATACGTCCGAATCTTATAGAACATGTGTTAAATTAAAATCACTTTTCGTGACTCTGCATATACAAAAATAAATTCTATTGGATTTTTTTTTATTTCACTTTGGAATAAATAGAATTTGTGATGTGTTTAAATTTAATTCTAACGAAAATAACCATTTGCGGTGGTAAGATATTAAAATTTTGAACATTTTTTAATATTCTCATTTCGACTGTGATAAAAACGTTTATTAAAATTTTTTGCATTAACCTTTTGTATATTTTCAGTAAATATTTAGCATTTGGAAATACATTTTAATTATTTAATTCCCCTGGCGAGGCCCACATCCAATTCATAAGTACCAAAATAAGTGCAAGTGAAAAGATACCAAATTAATATCTCTCGCAATAAATAATCGTAATAAATCTTATTTTAAAAGTCTTCGAAGTTGGCCCCGATGCTACCTACTCGTATAATTTATTCGTATAAAGCGCGCCCTTATCATAAATTATTTCAAGTTTTCTTTGGCTGCCATCGGAAAAATATCATAAGGGGATTTCGGGCGAAGATGCACCCGGACTTGTTGCTAAACATCTTTCCTCTGTAATCCCTTAAAATCCCATCCTAAATGGAAAGTTAATTTCCTCCCCGGTTTCATTGCTTATGAATATTTAGTGTCGTTCGGTGCAATACGTGTGCTTACATTATTTACCCAACTTTAATGATCTGCTTCAGCTCATCCAAATTTATTCCCAAATAACCTCATTGTTGCACATCTAAAATTGTTATTTGTTAACTTCATATTTCTATCAACTACTTATTTTATTATGTAAGTAAAAGAATTGCAAGTATTTTAGTACTTTGTGGAGCTTACCATAAAAGTAATATTAAAAATCTGCATTTTATGATAAAATTTACAATATTTGTCAATGGAATTTGCATGCTTATAAAAACGCTCTGTATTGATGTAATGCGAATCGAGCACAAAACAAAGGAAATCATCTATGCACCATAATAACAATAAATATAAAGTCGCATGAGTTCATTCCGAATCGATTAACAAAGTATGTTTGTACAAACGATATCTATTGGCCTATTTTATTAGTTTATTGCAGGCAAAATAAGCAAAACGCAATTATATTGATTCGAGATCTTTATCTGAATTAAATTCCCTCTTGATAAATCCACCGCATTGCTTTTTTTTTATCTCTTACGCTCTCTCTCTCTCTCAGAAACCGAATACAATTACGCCTTGTAATTATTTATTATTCAAAGCGACGTTTGTAACGTTAAAGTACTTTTAGTTACTCGCAACTTGGTCCTTACAAGAAATATCCTTTGGGAAACCATTATACGAGTGAATAAGAAAAGGACTCTGCAGAAATACGACTGGAATAATAATAATATGCGCATTAAAGGAGAAGCTGTTGCAATTTTAATTGAAGTTTATGACTTTCCATTAGTTTATTCAAATGTCAAAATGAGCGTCCATTAAGGATGCTCATTGAGCCCTTTTATATCTTTCCATCTCGCTCTTTCGCCTTTGTGTCGCCAACGAGTTTTATTTTAGTTTTTCGTTTTTCTCGTCGAAGAGCAAAATTGGGTCAGCGCTATTTGTTTATTGGGGGTTGAACATAATTTCACGCCCTTCTGAGTCTTACCTATAGCTACACGTAGGGACTTTATGAATGCAAATGATCGTTAATATTGCACACGGTACAAATGTATTAATAAACGAATTGTATTGCGAGGGGAAATTAAAATTGTTGTAAAAGTTTTCCAATTAAGGCGAATCCCCACAAGAAATTAAACTGATAGATGCGCACTATGTGTTTATGAGAGACGTCCCTGCAAACCAGAAGGACTATGTGGGATGTAACATAGCGGTTGGTGATAATTTGATTTGGCTCTCTTGATGAACGTACAACGTGTGCGGCGTCACGAATTTCCTTTCGGGGGAATTCAACCGCTCCATACAAGTATAGGAATATCGCAAACAACGATACAACTCGATGCTATATCTTTGTTTTATGTTTTTGATTTCGTTAAAGTTAATTTTTCCTCACTGATGGCGATTATATCGATAAACAAATCCGTTTTTGGAGGCAATTACCGACTGCTTCTTATCTCTGTGCTCTCATCTAATTTACTACTTTGAACGTTCCCGATATTTCATGACTTAATGATCCAAACAAACAACTTTGCTAATTACGTTTCGTTTCTTGGCTGCCATTCGTTCGGAAAGATCTTGAAAGGCAAAAATTGCCGATTTGGAAGTTGCGCATTGAAAAACTGCTTCATTAGCGAAATTAATGTTGGACGATACAGTTTTCAAAAGATAATTAGTTTCGGGAATCAATTTAATTAAACAAATGATTAGTCTTGCTTTATACCATACCGAGGATAATTAATCAGTTATGTTTGAAGTATTATGTAATATTACTTAGCAATGTAACATTTAATCAATAGGTTGTTTAAATCTGAAATTTATAACAAAATTTATTATAATATGTTCAAAGAAGTACCGATGTTAATTAATTTATAATAACGGAGTGCAAAAGTTTTAGGAAAATGGAGGAAAATAAGTGCAAGGATTTACTCAAGAAAAATTGGTTACAAATAGGTCCTAAGAGTGGATTAAATTTCGAGCATGTAAGAACTTTTTAGACATTTGCTTTTAAGAGAAAAAGCTTTTAAATGGTGCTTAAAGGTTATATAATCTTGTCAGGACTTTGGAGATGCCATAAAAGATTGCCTTGTGCGGTTGTTTGGTTTTTCGGTTGATGACATTTCCAATATTAAAATAAATGGATTTCCATTAAGTGTTTTCGCAACTTTTTTTTTATGTTTTTATTGTAACGTTTTGACATGCGGCGCGCATTAATTATTGCGCTCTTCTTTGTTTACTTTGGCGGCTTTTGTTCCGCGGAAAGCAAGAAAAATAATTAAAACTTTGTTCATCGAATGGTGATAATTTAACTAAAACAATTATGATTATTCATGAGGCGACAGTGCAGTGCGAGTGAACTTATGAATATGCAAAGTAATGATTTGAATCTTGGAATTGATTGGACGGTCCCACGTTTCAATATTCAATATTTTTCGATCATAAAATGCAAATAAGTCAATATTAGCGTTCATTTTTACTTTATCTATTTTTTCTGATTTATATTTAATGCGCCTAATATGTTTTTTTAATTATATCATTAATTGCGATATATTTTTGACGGCATTTCCTGCAAAATGTAATTTAGAATGCGAATTAATAGGTTTTAATAATGCACATATCGCGTTCACTTCATTAACTTACTTTAGTCGTTATAGTTCAGTGTAAAGCTTGGATTACGGCATGAATAAAGCTTTGGAAAGTAGGTACATGTAATGTGCGTTTGTCGGACTTCAATCGATTACCTGCCGTTTTCGCATTTACTAATTAACTCTTTGGCAGTTTTGTTCAAACTTTGCATTAATTTTATTAAGTGGCGAAACAGCCCATTAAGTTTGCTTTTGAATGCAGTTGTCTCTTTGAACTTAATCATTAGTTTAAATAACATATGAAATGAGTGTATTAACACATAACACTTCGTTTGCAATTGTATTAAATCTTTTTCAATCTGTTTTCTCTTTGAAACATCCTCAAATATAACTTTTTTTTGGGCATTGTTTTTTATCTCACCGATAAGTGGTTTACAGGGTATCCCATTTTAAATTGCATTGCTTGGCAATCTTTGTTAATAAAGGCGTTAAAGAGTTGTTAAAATGGATAAAGTTTTGCAGAAATACATGCTCAATACTCTCCTTATCGCAAAAATATATTAAATGTCCAGGTTCCCGAGTTATTCCAAATAAAACTTTAAATTTTCTAACAATTATTTGTAAACAAAATAAATAATAACTAAGAAATAGTATTTTCATGAAAAAATGTGATAATATCAATAACTAAAATAGTAATAATTATAAATCCTGACTGTTTCTTCTATGTAATTCCTTTCCGGATCATTTTATCCGTGTTTATTTTATTAATAGGGAGCCCTGTGGAATGTAATTTTCAATGAAAAAATCCAATTATTTATGTCACAGGCTTAGTTTTTTTTATTTAACAGTGATTTGTCAAAGATAAACATATACATAGTTATGTCGGTGAATTCCGAAAAAATAAGGAATTATATATGGCCATTGTCAACTATGATTTCTATTAAAGAAATTAATAAAAGCTAAGCAAGCTTCGAAAATTGTAATAAATTAATTAAATTCTATTTAATAATATCATTAGAAATGATTATTACTTTTTGACAATTTAAAATAGTTTCACGATTTTCAGTTTTCAGGGATAATTGAGAAACTCGAGAACATATTCAGTTTTTACAAACTGGTCAATGTTGAATCTCTATCTCCAATCTAATCAAAGATAATAATGCAATGCAACTTAAAATAGGATACCCTCTACATCGAATGAAAAAAAATATATATTTAAAAAGTAAGAAATTTTGCCATAATAAGTATATAATTCCACTTACAAATTTTTAACTTGGTAATATGACTTTTTAGCGAACTAAACTTACTATAACTTAAAATAATCGTAGTATGTAGTTCTTATATCTTTCTTCCTAAGGCAAAAATATAAATTTTGATAACTCTAATAATATACACCTAATATTTTTATAGACAAATAATGCCCGGCGCCTTCACATCTACACTTTGATCAAATTTTTGTCCTCCCTGTTTATTTATAAGCTAGACAAGCAAACTGGTAGACCTTTTTGGTTGTGCATATAGATCTAACTACAATCCTAAAACTGTTCAAAAATAAATAAGATAAGCCATTTCAAAGCGGACGCTGCAGTGACATTTGAAGTATGATTTTAAACGAAATATGATATGCATTGTAACACATCATTGAAAAAGATATGTAAACACCATTTTTCTTTTCATCTTATAGTGTGTTGAACTATATTTTATACATTCATAGAAATAATAACAAATGCTACCGTATTAATTAAATCCGTTCGTCCCGAAAACAATACAAATAATCCGTAAATTTAATTAAGATATCTAAACCCATTCTAGGAACAAAACAAAACTTTCGTTTGTAAAATAATATTATTAATTGACATCGGACAAGAAGCGAGCCCTCATTAATTAAAGTGATCCCTTCTCGAATACACAAAAACGATGTCGTCGCACCGATCGAAAAATATTTGCTCACCAAATATGCCGATTTCATTTAATTGCAATTTCTATGACGGCCGCTGGAAATGAAAGCTTCGCAAAAGTGGGGAGAACAATAAAGATGAGAGAATTTTAAAAGCTGTAACGAAGAAATGAAAGGGCTTCCTTCCTTTCGGTTTCGCCATTCCCGATTCATATACTATTGATTTATGCGAAACCCTTTTTGTTTAAATAGAACAATTTCGCCGTATTATTGTGTGTAGTGTTGAAAGGGTCGAGAGAGAAGGACGAGCGATCTCTCATGCTTTTTATTATCAGTTCAATAAACCGAAAGCAATTCTGGCAAATCGCGGAAATAAAAACGCCGCGCATATATATCTATACACTATACACGTTATAGTTGGATGAAATGAGTTCGGGACAAGAATAGGAGAGAGAGAGAGAAACTCAAAAATAAAATGGTACAATGAATTCATTCGTTGGTGTTGGCGTTTCACTTGGAACGCGGACTGAAAAGAAGAGAAAAAAAAACCGAAACGACGCGAAGAATTATAATGTCTGCAAAGTAGTGCGGGCGAACCTCTTCGGGGCGCCGAGCAGTCGCAATTTCGCGATATAACTCCCGAATCGAATTCAACCGTCCCCTTATTGGCTCGATAAAAATTAAGAGCTCCGCACTAAAAGTTTTCATTACTATAGGCAAACAAGCGGTTTCCACTTTAAGAGAAGCCCCCCTTTAAAACACACTCATTTTACTGTTATTTTTTCGAAATGAAAATTGCATCCAGGAGCTTGTTGGCGTTTGCGTGCACTTTGCGTCTTGTCTCTGAGATTCGTTTCGGGAATAAACCCTTAACTTTCCATAAATAGAATGTCGTCGGCGACGGGAAATGTGTGACAACAAGATTTTCCTCCCCGGGAATATTCGAAGGTACATGGAAACCGTCTAAAAGGTACTTTCTCTTCTTCTATTTTGTGTGTCTAGTTTTTCCATTTAAATAAAGTTAGAGAACGTGTAAAAGCTCGCGCGCAATAAAAACAAATAAAATTACGGCCCATAGTAGGTGTATTTTGTTGTGTGTGGGTGCAGATGGAGAATGTTCAAAGCTCTTCAGGTGAAATACTTTTATGGCTAAAGTTATACATGACTTTTTTTTTCGACGAAGGTTATCTGACACCGTTAGACATAAATACGATAGGCCTATTTAAAGCACAAAAAGAAGCCTTTTTCAGTTTTTTTTTTTTGCTTAAAAAGCTGATGTTTATCTGTCCGTTACAAGATCGTCGCATCTTTTTTCGCATAATTTCAGAAAAAATAATATTTTCAATCGAACCTGGTTAAATCTAAGCCGAAATTTCATAGATTTATATCAATCTTATTGTTATTTATAAAAACAATCTGTGTAAGTAGATATTTTCTAAAAGATTACACAATGGTATATTCTGATAAATAGGAGTAATAATTTAATAAGAAATATAAAAAGGAAATAAATCTGATATTTTATATAAGAAAAATGTATCTTTATGGGTAACTTTATAGGTTTTGATATATATTTCCCCGTAGGACGGATATTTAGACAATGGAGTAGATTTTGTTTTATTTCCAATCGAAAGAACAATTGGATTTGGAGCACCGATACAAGTATCATTGACTTGTAATCTTAAAGGTCTATTTCGTTCATCCCTAGGAAAATCCGTCCGCGATTTTGGCGAACGGCTTAGCATTTAAGGAACGAACAGCAAGCAGGTGCAATTGTTAATGCTTTTGGGGCTTTTCGGGGCCATTCAACTCAACCATAAAAGCGATATTATCTTTCGGATGCGCCCTACGTATACGCAGCAGCCGCGGATAGAAAAGACATAAATACCGATGTTTGCATAACGGGGTAGATATACGCACAACAACTTAAGTTATTTCGCAATAGAGCTAAGGGAAGAAGAAGAAGAAGAAGAAGAAGAAGAGTATAGGTATGCAGAAAGGTATACACACGAGTACATATACGGTGGATCGTAAATTTTTTATTTTTCAATTGGGCTTGCCATGCAAGTTATCCGAGATAGCGTTTTTTCGTCATGAAGTGGCTCGCCATTTTTCTTCTTCCGCATTGTCGGAGCAGTCAAGACAACGGGAGAAATGATAAGGAACATATGCACATGCGGAAATTTATCATTCCTGCTTTTATTGTATAAAGCGAGTTTTTGCCACTTGTATGGAGCGCTTGTAGTCTGTATAAGGATGCGCAACTCGCCCATCATTTACCACCCACCGAGTGCATATTTTAAGCAAATTATACGAGTAGTCGATTCGAATTGCTGAATTGCCAAATTGCCGCTGCTTGTGATTGAGCGCGCATTATTATTGCAACTTTGATAAATATCTCTGTGTACGCTAGGCTTTGAATGAGCGTCGGAGTGAAGTATTGTTGGAATTGTGAGCGCCTTAATTCCTTTGGGATAATGCAAATCTAGTAATCCCCTGAACTGCCAACTAATTTCAATACACGTGTTCGCTCTATTGATGGATTACGACAAGTAAATAAGAGGCACACCAATAATGTGATATACAAATTATTATTGCCTCTGTCATCGCTGCGTGCGACATATCCTGATCTGCGCTTAGTTTTATGTCTTGTCTTGTCTCGTATGCCGCAATCGATTGAGGCGTGACCAACTTAGTTGCTTCCAAATTAAGTTTTACGTACCGCTTTTATGGTATAAGCTGCAAGGTAATAAAGCTGCAAGTTGAAGTGTTCAAATTCGGACTTTGTTCTATTCGAGGCGCGTGTTTTTTATTGATGGAAGCTTGCCACGAATTGTTTGGCAATTTTATCGTTCTCTGTATGCGCAACCATTTTATTATTTGCAATTCGGAAAGCTTTTTTTCAAAAGGATACAACACAAAGAAATAAACGGTTCTGTTTAGATTTGTTGAATGATTGCCATGCTTTATGCGCTTATTGTTTTTTGGCTGTCGAAATTGCTTAAAATTGTAGAACAAAAAACTTTTTTTGTGCGTTAAAATAATATATTATCTAACAAATGTAATTGTAATTGAAAAATTTCTCTTTTTCGATCCCCTTTTGAAAAAAAGCATATTTTAAAAGCTTTATTTTATTTATATAAAAATTCATACCACAATTCTTTCGATCAAATTCTAGAACTCTTCCGGATTTCCTTTCGATACGGCCATCCTGCTAAAACTACCACCCGGTATCCAAATTACCAAATTATTATAACAATAACATTAAAGTTAGTTGTTAAATTTATAATTTCAGTTAATAAAACCAGTGAATATCAAAAGCCATCAAATATGAAGTATCCGATATTAGTAAATAGTGTAAATGTTATATCAGTGCGGTATAATAATGCGAAGGATCAAATTCAATTTAGACAGCCGACGATTTGGCTAAGACATGAAGGCTGAACAATGGCGGAATGTATAATGTGCGTACATAGAGCGGCAATTTACCCATAAAGTAGCGGGCGTTTAACAATAATCTGAAACCGGCCGGAATTATGATGACGCCGGTTGTCAGTATATAATATGCATGCATACCTAATGCGTCACGAAGTCGCTTGTAAAGTTTTTAATACGTCATCGGCATCCTGAAGCGGAAAAACTTGTGCCGTGCACATCTTTCCCCCAGTACCCTTAAATATTATGCGAACTCGCTCGCTTCCTTCTTCAAGGTGCAAGCATTTCCATAGCGAGCGAAAAGTTTGCTTAACTATATGTATAGTATACATGCCTTATATATATACCTATAGCGAAATTAATTAACAATTTTCGTGTAATTAGAATACGCCGCTTCCGTCGTTCGCCGCCTCGCGAAAATACGCAACGCGCAACTTAAAGTTGTGATTAGGCATACTTTTCTTCGGGAAGCAAACAAAGGAACAATGTCAGCTATTCGGAAAGACGGACGGCAAAGTCTTTCGCAACGTGTTGCTCGCTCCTCGCTCGTGGAAAAAATGCGACGTGTGTTAAAAGCTCGTTGTCGGGGCAAATGGTGAGGGTTAATTTATGAGCGACTGTGTATTTTCTACAAGCTGTTTCGGGCGCGCCGAATAGGAGTAACCGGCTCGAATGGCGAAAACTGGAAGTGTTCCATTACCGGTGAATCAGGAAAGCAGTTTACTCGAGTAGACCAAGAAGAGTCTCTTTAGATCTCTACAAGCCGAGTGCGGGGCATGTAGTATTATTGTGCGGTTGCCGACGCCGAAAATATCGCGCGCACGTACGTCGTCCGCATGTGGCTGTTCTGATGCCTGCAGAGTTCACGAAAGAAACGTGAAGAGATTGAGGTCGTCTGGGGATCTGTGGCGAAATTGGCCCAGCTTGACCGAGAATTTGATGAGCGAGATTTGTGCCTCCTCAGCCACGAACTAATATAAAACATTGACTGCAGTACAAATAAAGCAGTATGCCATCCATCCACCCTTGAATGCCCTAATACAATACTTGCGCAAATATTCAATATCTTTCCTTTATGGTACATTTTTTCCGCTTTTACTTACTTCCAATTTTTTTTTCATTTCAAAATTTATTGTATTTTTTTTGGTTTTTATATAAAAAATACATTGGCTTTTTAATATTACTAGTAAAAATTCCTAAATTTAAAAGACAATATTTTTACCGAGGAATTTTTCAATTACTAAATAGAATCGATTGAAGCATTTAAATTTTCAGTTAACGATGAAAAGACATAATTGGACGTTTTTGCATATTTGCGCTCCAAGAGGATTAATCTATAATTTATAAACTTAAAGCGTTTTGTATGTGACAATATAATATATTTTAATTACGTTATATTTGGTTCAGCCATTATAGAGCAGTTACGATGAAAAGTTAAGCTTGAATTTTGCATAATAAATTAAAATATTCCATGCCTGGTTACAGATTCATTAGTGGTCGTCATATTTTAATTGCTGTTCGTATTATTACTAATAATATTCATAATGCGTTTATTGTTAAATATTTATTCAGATTTATTTTATTATCGTGTATGCGAATTTTGTTTATTTTTTAATGTTTATTCAAAAATTTACCGCTTCGAGATTTAAATAATATACATTCTAGTTGGACTAAATTATTATTATTTTTTTTTTATAGAATGGATCAATCTAGAGTCTAGGCTAGAACCTAATAACCCCTTTCGAGTTTAATTTTTAAAAAGATACATATTCTGATTGCTTTTGTGGTTTGCTGGTCAAAGTTCAATTTATTTTTGCATCATTTATGAAAACAGATAATACAGGATCTAACATTAATTAGTATTTAAATAATATTTTAAATTGCCCTTTTTTGTGGCATTAATTCATATTTTCGAGAATTTTTATGAATTAGTAATGGAAGTCAAAATTTTTAAATCATTTTTTTTACAATTAACTAGAGAATTTAAAAAGGATAGGTCCCAAATCGATTGGGAAATTATGTATCAATTTGGAAGTCCTAAATCTACAAAAAATAAGTACATAGAAATTTGTTTGCTCCTGTAGGAATAAGCAATGAAATCTGGTAATAAAATAGAAATCCGTTGCACCTAAAATTCCAAATTCGCAACAGTAGTTACAAAGCTGGCATTCCACGCTAATTCGATGCATTTGTTTTATGAACCGGAACTAGTTATATCCAGAGGCCGTTTTTGCAAAGACAACAATGCACCGAAACATCCTAAGCATCTAATCGGTGCTTGAAGATGGATTCGCTTCATATGCAGCAGCAACGTTTACTTAACACCAGACGTGATAATGCTATAGGAATCCGTGACCCGAATTGTCTTAAGCGGTATAATACCCTAGCACTAGCAGATTAATACGGCACAACTCATTGGAATGTTTGCGTCTAATTCGGTTGTGCACAGCCCATAACGTCAGTTGGTTATTGTTACTGTTTAGCATACACTCTCGAACCCTGGACGCCATGATTGATACTCTACTAGACGTGAATTAATTACGCTAATATTGTACATTGGGCACGAACAAATGAGTATCGATGAAAATACTAATAACTGGAACAAGAATTTCACCAACTGGCAGCTTTTAATGAATTAAATCGGTCGACAATTGTGCGAATCATGAAGCGCGAACCATTCCCACAGCACCACTCTAAAATTTGTTGACGTAATCTATAAATTACCAGCGCATATTTTCAATATTGCCAACGGAATTAATGGCATATGCTAATTACCATCACTATTTATTATTACTATCATTTGTTGTTATTTATTTAATACGAATTTTTTTTATTTGCCATGATTAAATTTGAATTTTTAATTTTTTATATTTATTCTGAATAAAAACAATATTTTAGGATGGTTTCTGTGGCCATATCTAATAAATTTTCATTGATTTACATGTTTATCAACTATTTACATACCAATACGTTATTATTTTAATTTTAAAGCATCATAAAGTGTAATATAATAAAGAATGTTCATTTATTTATAAATGTGTCCGGCGCCTTCACCTCAACTCATACAAACTTATTCATTACAACTTAAATAATTGAACAAAATAACAATATCCTAATAACTAGATTAATAATTAATTATTTCAACTAGTTTCTATTAAAATTTTTTTTAAATAAATATACAGGGTGACCTAAAAAAGCGGCTCACCCCTTTCATTTCGGGATTTACTAGCCAATTTTTCCGAAATTTTAGACTTTTATATAAGACATCATTTCAGATGATTGATACAAATTTCAATTTTGTTACCATTCTGGTTTTACCGTAAATGACCCTAAACATGGATTTTTAAATGGCCATCCCAATTTCCTTTTTGTTTTTGTTTTTTGTAATCCTTGGGTCATTATTAGTCTAAAAACATGCTGTCCGTTAATTTTTTTTTATTACATTTTTTGATTGGCTTTAAAAGGTTCTGAATTGACTTCAATTAATTTGAATTATATAAGGATTACTAAATTTGAATTTAAATTTAAAAATATATATTTATCCATTAAGAACCCGCAGATTGGTTCGGAAAATTTTAATATAACCCAGCATTATTCCAGAAGAGAATAAATAAAGAAAAAGGAGAGTAAAAAAACAAAATTAATTATTCTGAATATTATTTGCGTATTGTATTTTGTATTTATGCTAAAAATGAGAAGAAAAGCACCACGAAAAGTTTGAGGTAAGCATAAAGAGAGTTAGTTTAATAATTAATAACTTGTTTGCATTTCCACGTTCCAATTACTTCTTGTTTTCGATATGGTAAAGTTGCTGCATGGCTAATGAAATAATGAACTCGCTTTTCTTGTGTAATTTCCTTGGAGGAGCTCACAAGTCGTAACTGAGAAGCGAAAGAATGGCGCAAAACAAAAGAAGATGGATTTTTCTAAAAGCCCCATTTAATATTTACCCGATGCATCTAGCATATTTGTTCTCCTCTGGACATGCAAATATTCCGCACGAGTTCATTTCCACTGTGTGTACCAAGTTGTTTCATGTTTGTTTGTTTATTCATTATTATTATTGTAGTTGGTGGTGGTACCTCGGTTCGTGTTGTGTGTAGTATGTTTTTAGTCGCTCTTCCCATTGTTCTACCACATTTAAAGGGGATGAAACTATGTGGTTTAATCAAAATAAAAACACTTTTTCTCGCTTACATATCTTACATTTTGCATAGATGCATTTCTGAGGTTATTTATGCAGACAGTTTGTGTGTATTAATCATTTCCGGAATTATTCATTGTTGTTTCTCCTCTTGTTGCAGATTTATTTAAGTCGTTTGGCTTTCCGGGAGAAAATTAAGGTAAGAAACCATTTGGTTTTTTTTATCATTATATAATAAATAATTTTGTTTTATAAAAAGAAAACCCCGTGCATTATGACTTTTTGGGTTTTATTGTTAGCAAATTAAATTACTATTTAACTAACATTCATTGAATTACTAGAAAAACAAATATTGAAATGATGGAAACTCCAGAGAAAACACTTTGTTTCGCAGCACTTAAGAATAATTGCAATTATGGGAATTTGTTTTAAATGCGGCAAATAGGATTAAATTGGCATTTGAAATACCAATGCAGGCATGTTTCAAAAGTTACACTCGTCATAAATTATCCATAAATTATTGATCGACTTCATTCAAATTTATTCCTTTCAGTGAAATCGCGTGTATTTAAATATTGTTTTACCGTCTTGTGCTTTTAAGTGCACGATAATCAAAGTTTATTCAATAATTATGATGATCAGTTCCAAATTATTATTAAACTTGCCCTATTATTATTCCAATAGTCGTTATTTAATAGTTTCTTAGTGAAATTTTCTTTAATTATTCTTATAATTGTTAAGTTGAATAAATTACATTAAAGAACAGCATATTACAGTGAAAGAATTATAATAATTTTATTCAGAATTCCCAAGGAGCTTTGTCAATTTTTACTGTGTTGGTAAAATTGTGCAATTACTTAAATAACGGTCACTACCCCAATCACAACTATTATTTTTATCCAATATAAGCAAACTAAAACTGAGTATTGATAACAAAACACATAAATTGAATTAATAATTGTTTTGACTAATTTAGCTTATGATTTAGTCAAAGATTGCTTTCACTTTAGATTTTTAAATAGAATAACCCATCATAATTACATTTTTGTAATGCCGAAGAAATTCAGAAATTGATAGAGCAATTTAACATTTTTTGCACTTGATTTAATTAATTAATTTTTTTGCTATACTTTTTTATCAATGTGTGTGGTAAGCGCAAATGCTATAACAGATTTTTTGTTATTTTCTTCTTTCAAAAGCTGGTATCTCTTCCGATTTAATGGATCATCGTTGTAACTTGTTATATTAATGGATTACTTATTGAATGCACAATTTTCCGTTATCGATATGTTGCGTTAAGATATCCTTCGGAAAATGAAATATGAATGAAATAACTAAATAAGCCGAGTGTCGTTTTACAAATTCCTCAACTGACCGTTCGTTTTGATTTATTCTTTTCAGTTCATTCAGAGTAAATTTCTACTTTTAGTTTATTTTATGTAATGGATATCAAGATAAATCCCAGGATTGTGTAGACTACTACAAGCAAGCTTATAAACTCTAGAATTTTTTTAGTGAATTCTGATATTTTTCCGGAATAAAAAGTAAATTCAAAAGTAGTTTGGTTTAACTGAAAATTAGAAAAAAAAAATATTAAATTATTTCCAAATATAATAAGTAATGAAAATATTATATATATTATTATTTATCTGTTTACTTGTATAAGGTGGCACTCCATTCACCTAACATTAAAAATACATGACACATTTTTCTAGCAAGTTAAAATCCTTTTTGAAAGCCACGAACGTAATATAAGAGCTTTTTTAAAGCAGCTTTATCATTAAAGCTAGAAAGTCTTGTTATAACTTGTTATAAAATTGTTTCTTCAAAATTATACAAAAATGATGTAGAATATATTAGTAATTTCACTTTTTTAACTTCCGATTTAGTCGAAAATAGGATTCACATTTAATTTTTTAAAGTAGCAACTACTAATAGTTGGACTTTGTAAACAAATATCAAAATTTCTCGTGTTGCTATTATAGTATATTAATGTTATTATTTTTAGTTACAAGATCGCATGTATTATTCAGCATCGGGGGCGGCGCGTATGGCAAGTGGCGGTTTCAGATTAATGGTTTTACATTAGGCAAATATCGTCACCGATCAATTCCAGCAGACGCGTTTTTTAGCATTACCATGTGGGAAATCGCACTTAGAAGAATTTCATTATGCGCGTCGAATCGGGTGCGGTGGCGGTGGCAGTGGCGCTAGCAGTGGCAGTGAAAAATGCACATGCACACTCGCACAAGCAAAAGTTTATTTTCTCGAAGTGATAGCTTTCAACTAGTGATTCCTGGGCCGTTTTCCCCGTGGTATAGAAATATCGATAGACACCGGAGCGCGTTTTTCGACGATTTCAACGCAAACATTCGAAAATCCATTTGCTTTCGTTAGACAAATATTGATTAGATCAAGAACGGTATTCGTGCGATGAAAGCTCTCAATATAAGGAACGCAATTCCCGATGAATAATACCGATTTTATATGTTGAACTTTGTTCGGGAATAAATTACTAAGCCTCTGGAGATTGGCTATGAAATTAATTGTCCATATTGTTTATTCCTATTCCTTGTATGTATATTACCGAAAATTGGAAAAATCCAAAGAAATTCATTAATTTAATTGCTTTTATTGAACAACATTGTTCAATAATCGAAGGGCATTGATTGAAAACGAAAACATTGCTGGTGCATTTAAAAATACATGTTTGTTATTATAATTAGCAATTAGTTAATTGATGAACTTGTTACACGCAATCCGTCCATTAAAACAACGTAAAGTTCAAGACTTGTTTTTGCTAGAAACACATGAAAATTGTAAAGTGCGGTTCTTTAAAGCTGCCGTTTGTTTTTAATTAGGTCGAATTTTTTCGCAATCTGCTTAAGCATCATGTTTGCAAATACTTTTACGACTCGCGCTGTGCAAAGTAGTTTTCATACAAGTTCACTTGCCTTCAAATGTTTCCTCTAGCTGTAAATTACACAATATTTATCTTGATCATTTTATATTTCTCTTTATGTTTAATAACTTACAAGAAAAAGTATATTTACATTTCGCAAAATTTCATTAAGTGCAAAAAGTCGTAAAGTTAATGTTTTGCGCATTAATAATAAACTATTAGGTTGCCTTAATTATTAACGTTCTAAATATTATGCCGAAAGTTATCAAAGTTGGGCATTATTAATTCATAAATGCATTAAAACAATTACTAGAACATTGTTTATATTCTAATTCGGGATCATTATAAAATTTATTATTAAAATTGCTTTTTCACAATGACGAAGGGATAAGTACGCATAGAAACGATATTAAATGGGATTTTGATAAAGCTTGCAGGAAATTTAATTACTTTTTTTTTCGAACGCGAGAAAGGCCATTTAATTTTTTCCAATTATAAAAATCCGCTTGCCGCCAGTTGAAACAATAATTCACGCTACTTAAAAGCCAGTCGATCGTTTATATACGTTTTTATCTTTTACGCCCAACAGTTACGAATGGCGCTTTTTCCGTCCTTATCATAACAGGTACGAGTCATCATTATCCTTACAGCTTTTTTCCCGAGATGCACAAATTGTTTGCTATCTATTTCAGGCCCTTTCAGACACACTCAATACTCGATTCCTACAAAAACGAAATTGACGACTGTTTGCTGGCGATCAAGCGGAATACTCGTATGTTGAAACGTATCGTTAATGATCATAATTTATGTGAATGAATATGTTTTTTTTTATTAAATATATGATAAAATCCCTATTTATATTTTTAATTAAAAGTGTAGTAAATATTTGCAGTTTAGGTAATGATTGATTAGTTATATTCAATTTATTGGAATATGTGGATTTATGGATCATTTTTTAGGACATAAATCTTCTTTTTTCACACTAAATTTTGAAAGTTTAAGAAGTAATGAAGATATTTAGTCAATTCAATTCCATTGCTATTAATAGTTTATAAAAAAAATATATTTTTCAACAGATTCTCATAAAAATAATAATTATTAAGCATAATTATTTAACATTAATTGTATATTATTATTTTACAAGAAAATTTGTGCAACTATGGATGATTATTATTATTATTAATTATATTTGCAATGGATGCTGATGTAAAGCTTTGAGGTGAAGGCGCCGGGTATCCAACCATTTAAAATTATCTGATTTATATTACACTGTACGATCTTTTATATTAAATAAAATTAGTGGATTTGTGTTTTATTTGAGTTTTAAGTATTAGATACCCAAAAAATTATTAAAAATTTACTACATATTCCATAAAATAGAAGGAATCATAAATGTTTTTGCCTAGTTTATATTACGAAGTTTTTTTTTTTTTTATTGTTTAAAACAGTTTTAAACTTTGAAAATAAATCTGAATATTATAAAGTATACCACATTTAATAAGTACTAGATATTTTATGAATATTGAAATACAAAATGCCAAAATTGCATTCTTCTTAATATTATTTATGGTGAAAATCATTAAACTTGCAAAATTATAAACCACATGGTTCGCAATTTCCACATTTTTGATTAAAATATTTCAATTAACGTTTTCTTTACTATTTTAACTCTTGTTGTGCTAAATTCAATGTTAAATAATAATGAAATGATAGTGATATGTAACTATGTAACTATCATTTACTTAATAAATTTGAAAAATAAAATACGCTTCCATGAAAAATAAAATGCAATAAATAATAGTTATATTTCGGGTATCTTGCAAAGTTTATTTAACAATATAACAAATAATTTATGGGATTCATCGGCAGATAATTTTTTTTTTCAAAAAATTTATATATTTTGAAATTAATCAAAAATATAAAATAAAAAATATGGGGTTTCCATTTAAATGAGGAAATTTATGTATTTTTTCGGTACTTTTTGATGTTTTATTTAAATGAAGCTACTTTTGTAGTATTTGTTGAAATTGTTATTGTTATTATTAAATAACAAAATATTGATTTATTAAATCTTCAAATGTAATTAATTTCGTTTTAATGATAACTATCGAAATAAAAATGCATAAGTGATATTAAATATTCATTTTTATAATTATATATTTAATTTGAATTTGCTTAGTGATAAATATTTTATATTATAGATGTTATAAGTTATCCAATTGCGCTGTAAATTTCAACTAAAAGGATAGGCTCTAGTTTCCTTTTAATTTTTGCCTGCTATTTAATTTGTAGCAGCATTTTCCGTTATTTGATTTATTTAATCAAATTATCAGATTACATTGAAACAAAAAACTTTTAATAATTGAATACTAAATTAATTAATTTGATTCGAGCAAATGAAATTTAAAATATTTGAAATGAAAAATAGTATGTAGGTGCTTCAGCAAAAAGATGGTACGCAATAAAATGTGCATTCCATTAATAAAATTAAAAAGTGTGAAATTCGAGGGTGCATTTTCGCGGGACTCATCCGTGTACCATGCACCATATAGTTTTATATCTGCTTTAGGGATTTCGTAGGCAACCACATCGTTAAACTAAACTCGCATAAATATTAATGAAATGTATGAATTATTTTTTAATTTTTCTCGGCCACTTTTATGTAGTATAGTGCATGTGTCGGCACGAAAGCGACATAAAATATATTTTACACATTTCCTCCTCCTGCTCTTTCGCCCTCGTCCGTCACGCATTCGAAAACTAAAAGCGGCTCCAACGAGCACTGTTATTTAGCCGACTGGTGCCAAGAGGGAAAGCCAATGTTGTGCGGCGAACATAGGAAACGAGCAGAAAACCGTACACACACTAATAATATGTATGACCTAGTCCTCGTTGCCGTTCTTATTATTATTATTATAATACACGATATACACTCAAAAGGCGCGTGTTTCGCCCTCCGATATGAATGTTGTAGTAAAGGGTTTGCTAGTCGCGCTCCTTTTCACAGAAAATACGCCCTTCTTATATTTCTGCGGCAACAACAACGGGACTGGCAACTAGGCCACAATGTTGTTTTATAGTCGCCTGAATAGAATTTATAAGAAAGCTCCGTTTCATTATAAACGTTTCGATAATATTTTCCTCCTCTTTTTCATTCCGTCGCAGACTCATTAATAATGTACATATTTATACGGGGGGGCCCCTATATAAACCGTTTTATCGTCTCTGGCGCTGCCATTGTTGCAGTTTCGGCAATATCGGGTAAAAAGTTTAGCGAAACCGATATGCCACACACTCGCCTCGCAAACAAAAACAAAGCGTACGGCTTGCTTTGCGCGGAACGACGGCCCACAAAGGGTTTTGCTCGCTGCCCCCATAGGCGCGAACCAAAGAAGCTCCAACCTTAATTTGTATTGTGATTTAGATGGGCCCTATTGATTTTATCTGCTGTTGCTTAGCCATAATCGGATTGCTAAGCTCGATTAATTTATTACTATCATTTCGTCCTTTTTGGATACATATCTCTAATCGTAAATTATTGTGTTGTAGTTTTAATTAAAACAAAACTAACCCCAATGCCTCAAGTTTAATATTTAATCGCTCCATTAGGGATAATGCATAGATACACGCTTCTATTAGTTTTGATTATCAACTGCTTTCCTTATTGCGTGTCGTATATCAGTGTCATAAATGTCAGTGATTTTTTATTTCCAATCGGAAAATATGTCTACAATTGATAGTCATTTTAATTCTTTAAAAACATTTTTTTAGAGTTTTATTCGATTATTCAACCAAGTAAAATTCATGTTCGTATAATAAAATAAAAAATATATCGGAAATTTATGCTTGGGTCGTTTAAACGGTGGTAGAAGTTGGAAAAGAAGTTACGACGGCATTGCGTTTGGTTCTTTGACCCATTTATTGATTGAAAACGATTGCTCAAGCATATATTGTTTATTGTTTTTTGATTATTCTACACATTTCTAAGTTG
Source organism: Holobus sp. GC000080 (assembly GCA_030556065.1). NCBI lineage: Eukaryota > Metazoa > Arthropoda > Insecta > Coleoptera > Staphylinidae > Holobus > Holobus sp. GC000080. Next base: position 22,144 of record JASKGO010004953.1, read on the forward strand.
ATGTTTTTCTAAGTAGTTAGATGTGCTTATAGATAGTTTCTATATTTATTATTTACTAAATTACTTCCGTTTAAATGATACGGCAATATTATTTTTGTAATAATGTTATGAACATTATTGTTAAAAAAATGTTTACAAATATTTAAAAATTATAAGGGATTTAGTAAAGGACTAAATGGGTGTTAATAGTACAATTTAATTTTATATTTGTTTCAGCTATTATTAAATTTTTTTTGCATTTCCTTGACACAAATATTCGTTTCTTTTTTGCATTGGATTTTAATAATCGAGGAGAATTTTTGTTCTATATATATATTTTTTTTAATTTAAATTATTTAAAAAAATCAACTTATTGAATTTGTTATCGAAATCAAATTGTATCCTTTAATTTTATTGGAAAAGTAATTATTCAATTATTTTTTCTAGGGGATTGTTAGTTGTAGGTATTGCATATGTAATGATTTGAAGTGAAGGCGCCGGTCATAATTGAATTTTTAATTTCGAGATTTATTTTATTTATATCCAGCTTGTATTAATAAATTATTGTAGGTTTGTGTTTGTGTCTTAGGTATCAGATAAGTTAAGTGAAGTGAACAGTGAAAATAGATAGCTTCTGTTTCAAATGAATTTTTGTTTTTGAATTTTTTCCTGGGTTTTTAAAACTATTTCAAAATATTCGAAATTTTCAAAATAATTTTAAAGCCAGAAAATAAATGTAAATATTTTAATATTACAATGAATACTATTGATATACATAATGTGTTTATAAAATGTATTCGTAGTTAATTGAAAAAAATATTAAAAAGTGTAGGACTAATTTCCAATGTTTTCTAATTGCATTTTCATTTATTTTATTGTGTATAAAATAAATTATTACATTTGCAACATTTATATAATTAAAAATGTGTATAATTTATACAAAAATCTCAAACTACGTTTACTTTAGCATTTTAAAAATTCAAACAAAAAGGGTTATAAAACATCACACAGTAATTGAAGGCAATTTTTTTCTATTACACTAAAAAAGCACCTTCATTGTTTTCACAAAGAAGAGAGAACGGGGTAGAAAAATGCGATTTTCCCCTATAATAATAAAACAGCATTCATCAACAGGAAATCTAAATTAATCGCAATAATTTACACGTCGTACCACATTACTTAACCCCTCTACACATATAAATTTTGTTTTTTTCCGCACTGCAATATTCATTATTCTTTTTATATTTCTATTAAATAATCTATTCGTTTTAATGTGTACCTTCATTAAGTAGGATTATTAACAGTCACGATTCATAACGAAAGCAAAAACTTCACTTCTTTTTATTTAAAACCGGGGAGAAAATGATTAATAATTCATTTACGGCAGTGATAAAGTAAAGTTAAAAATCTTTTTCTCCTTTACGGATGAAAAATAAAGCAAACAGTCTTATTAAAAATACGATTAATTAAGTCTTGGTTGCTGTTGTCGGTTGGGCGGAATATTGCCATGTATTAATTCGTGCAAAGTTTCCTACCTAATTTTCATCATTATATTACAATGACATTCGTTTAGTCCAAGCTTCATGTAATCACTTTAAGCGGGCGAAAACTTCCAACCGCTTTTTTCTCTCTCTCGATGCTTAATATCTTTCGCTTTGTGTCCCGGAGGAACATGGAAATGTTGCCGTAAAAAGGAGATTTAATGGAAAGCTAATTAAGATGGACGGAAGGTACGAATTTAAGTTGTTACTCCTGTATACAGCAACTTTCCTCCACCATACCTCAACCCTTATCAACGGACGGAGACTGAAAAGTGAAAGAAACTTTTTAGCTTAAGATACTTTGTAACTGCCCGTATTATTTTACGACGTTAAGGGTTTCCAATGTCCAGGAATGTTAATTTTCGGAATTTAACACTCTCTGGGTTTGTTCCAAAATACTTTATTGTTTGCCAATTCATTCAATTCATTTGTTTCTGCGTTCAAACAAACTGTTTACATAGCTTTTTTTAATTCATTTTTGTTGGCTTTTTATTAACAAATAAGCGTGTTTTATTTCTGTAGACATCGTGCTGATATTTTATGTTTATTGGGCGGTTATAAAATTTATTGGTTTTAATATTAAAAATTTATTGAATATTTAAAATAAAATAAATATTGATTTAGTAAATCAGAAGTATCATACTATCTTTGAGGACAATCTTTTAACATCCCTTTAAAATAATGATAACTCATCCAGTGCTCTTCTAGCTTTTACACTGAACTGAAGTAACTAATTAATTAACCGACAAATAAGACGTGCTCAACAGAAGTAAGATTTGCATTTTTAAAGCTAATGAAGCAATAATTAACTGAGATTTAAAGCGGAAGGGGATGATGTAGAACAGCATAGTGTGGGTGGTTGTAAATAAAACGCGTATATATCTCTCAGTTGGCTCCGCTGGGACTAAGGTCAACATCTGAGACTTGAAATATGTTTGCTTTGCTTTCCCTCAGCCGGAATAACGCCACTTGCATTTTCGAGTCGTTGTGAAAACAGGAAAATTCTCACTTTAACTAAATATAGATCGACAATAAAAGTAATTCACGGTGTAAATTATTATTTACGGTCCGTTTCTTTAACGGCTGTTATTGTTATAGGTATCGACTTGGTGGTAACTTACGGTGCAACGACTTCAAAAGGGTGAGTGTTCATTATTATAGTGGTTTCTTTGTCTGGTGTTTTTTCGGTCCGTTTTCCATTTTACGCGCGACAATTAAGCGGCCGTAAATTCGCGAAATAATAAAAATATGGCACGCTACATTACGTTGCATTTTACTGCCATTGCGACGATAAACTGCACCTCCACTTTTATACATACAACAAGTAAAAATATACTATTAAAGTTTTAGTTTTAGTGCGGCTGAATTTAGGGTGAGACATATGAAAGAGCCGATTATATTGAGTTTGTTTTATTTGGAAATCAAGCAAGGTAAATTCGTTTTGGTTATAAAAATTATGTAAAATATTAATTAAACGGTGTTGCTGTGTTTCGGAAGGGTGGAAGTTAAAACTTTACCCTTATCAAATTTTACCGCCGCTACAAGTTACATTGTGCCAGATAAAATCTTTTCATTTAAATATAAATCCATGAAAGAAAGTTATTTTTAGCTTTTAATTATCTTTTTGTTTTAGATCTTTTTTTACTTTATTTTATTTTTTCTGATAAAAAATGCAAAAGTTAATCATCGTTAAATTTTAAAAATATTTTCGTTTTTTATTTTGGAAGGTTTTATTTTCATTTTTATTGTATATTTCAACACAAATTTTTGATGCATCAAATCTAAAATCAATTGATGTAAATAAATAAAACGCTGTTCCAATTATGGTGTTGTTTATTTAGTATTTTCTTTGAATATTATTTATTATTATGGCTATCTTTAATAAATGAGATCGGAAGCGGAGGATATCTAAAGATTCTTCCAGAGAAAAGATATATTAACAATGTTGGTAACTGATTACGATATACTCAAAGAAAGTGAAAATATTTTCAGAGAACTTGCCTTTTGAATGGATAAGAAAAACTAGTTTTTCGTAGTCCTTTCTTCTTTATTTAGTAATCCATTATTACAATTTCATAAGAAATATTAAATTAAAAATAATTTTCTATATCGGTTAGCAAATAAACTTTAGATCAAATAAATTGAATATATTTTTTCTTTGCCCTCAATTTCTTTTAAATTATGTCGAACCATATTATAACTTTACTAGTTAATAATTGGCATTAAATTATATTTGTTGAAGAGGAAAAATGCTCAAATGCATAAATCATTAGTGCAGTTTTCTCACTGAAATAATAAATTCTCCTTTTCTACTCTATATCGGAACTCCTAAGATAAGAAAAAGAAAAAACAACTTATTCGAGAAACTTAATTAAAAAGAAAGTTAGCAAATAATGAAGCAAGTTCATATCTCAGTCTCGATAGTCATAAACGTAGTTTGCGAAGAAAAACAAACAAGTTGATGTTGATAAAATTTAAGTTATACATCAACTATGATCTAAGGGACATCATCAGAGGGAAACAAACAATTCGGGTTACATAATTAACCATTCGGCCATCATGGGGACAGTTGGCAGTTATTAATAACGAACGGATCATCGGAGTCCGACCGAATATGTCGCTGTGTCTGAGACATTATCGTTATTAGAATAACACAAGCAATAGACGAGCAGCAGTGGCAAAAGCACAAAGAGACGACGGACCGTCTGAAACAGGGCAAGTTTGCAGGATTCGCGCGCGCGTTTCCACTTGGAAACTCTTATAAAGTGCAATCTATTGTGTGCATGTGAACCGAGTGTGTGTGTGCAAGTGTGTGTGAGTGTGTGCGTGTGTTTGTATGATATAAGTTGTTTGTTGGCGGAAAACATGACTCGAGGCGATAGATCAAGTGACGCGGGTTGGGACGATACGCAGTTTTGCCAAGTAGTAGGTTCCCAGCATAATTAATACCATACTTAGGTATTCCTTATATACACATAAACCGCAAATATTCGCCTCCCTCCTTCATCTTCGTCCTTGTTGTCGTAGACTGTGAGCAGGGACGATGGTGCCTCATATTATATTATGATTATTATTATTATTCCAAGCGAATGACGCCACTTTAAAGCGGGCTTTTACATATCAGCCTCGAGGAACCGATGCAATAACACAAGAAGTATGATAATAATAAACAATAAGAAGAAGGTAACGAGATTACATGCAAAATTGCATTTTAACTTTTGCTCCTGCCGCCACCGCTGCTACCCTACCACATACGTCTGTTCAAAAAATACGCGGACTGAGGTCATAAAACAAAAAGTACTTTATTTGGCAGTTACATATCTGGGTCGCCTTCAAAGTACTCTCCTCCCCAACGCACACACTTATCCCA